>JAMFLO010000169.1:0-73150 GCA_027475765.1 Paralagenidium karlingii
ACCAACTCAAAAGCCAAACCCACCAACCCAGAAGCCACCAACCCAGGCCCCACCCACCCAGGCCCCACCCACCCAGGCCCCACCCACCCAGGCCCCACCCACCCAGGCCCCACCAACCCAGGCCCCACCTACCCAGAAGCCAACCCCACCAACGCAGGCTCCACCAACCCAGGCTCCACCAACTCAAAAGCCCACCCCACCTACCCAGGCTCCACCAACCCAGAAGCCTACCCCACCTACCCAAAAGCCAACTCCACCAACGCAGGCTCCACCAAAGCCCACCAACGCCACCCAAAAGCCCACCCAGAAGCCAACCCAGAAGCCAACTCAAGTGCCAACCCAAAAGCCTACTCAAAAGCCAACCCCAGCACCAAGTGGAAAGGCTCAGTGCTAAGCGAAGTGAGCTGTGCACACTGATTGCTTGTGAGCCAAGCAAGCAGCCGTTTGTTGGTATTTTTTTTTCATGTAGATATTGGTCGCAACTATTTTTTCTTTTTCCAAAGAACATGATCGTCCGTTTGCATTTATCATTTGGTTGGTCTTGTTCATCTCGTGTCGGTGTTGTTTTCTCAAGACTTCCGGTGGCTGATCCATCATTCCATGTGTTTGGTGCTCCTCCGCTATCCCCGTCCACCCTCGTCCCAGATCGGACCCGCCGGGAGGTTGCACGAAGGTCGCCGTTTGGGTGGCACCAAAAGAGAGTGTATCCATGTACATCGTATAGTGTGTACGGAAAAAACGAGTATACACGTGGCGTGTCCAGTGAACAGTATCCGACTTCCCCTTGTCCCAACGATGGGTGTGGGTGTGTTGGGGAAGGTTTCTTGCGACAGTGGGGACGGCCATCATGGAAGAAAAAGCCCCAGGCAACCATCGAGTCAGGATGCGGATGATGCGCAGGAAGACGACAAGCGGCGGCAGCGCACTGGCGAGGGTGTTGGTAGCAGTGCTGGTGGTGCGTGCGCTGGGTGGATGTTCACTATCTGTACAGGCAGATTCTCCAACGGGTGCGTCTTTATTCTCTCACCTTGCGTTCTTCATCCACGCGTCGTGACTCGCTCGCTTGTATGGTTCCCGATGGTTGATCGCTGGTGGCTTTCTCTTGGCGTCAGATCCGCCATTGGAAGAAGCGCGAATGCTGGTAGATGGCTCAACGGCCACGGCGTTTGCCATTGCTGATCCCGTCGATCCCGTTGATCCCGTTGATGCAGACGCGAAAGGTGCTTTATCGGCGCAAGATCCACCGCCCAAGAATGCCAATGACCCCGCCCCATTGGAACCACTGGATCAGGTATGGTTTCCCAATGCCTGGTTGTTGCCGTCAAGAACGTTCTGGAAATGCCAATGACTTGGTGTGCGTCACACAGCATTTCACGCAAAAAGTGATCCAGGCGTCGAGTCAGGAGACCCTTGAGCCCAAGAGACATCCAGCTGCAGGTGAGTGACGGATTTAGCCGGTTTGGACGGGGTGGACGTTCGTTCCAGTGGCGTTGAGTGAAGGTAGTGGGCGGACGAACCCACCCGCTCAGGCGTAGTCGGTGGAAGAAAAGAAGAAAAGAGTTCTGATTCGAACGGCCACTGAGAAGATCTCGTTCACATTGCGTTCACTGGCGCACACAAATGGAACGATCACTGGGGTGTCGTCTGGTGCCAAACACTCACATGACCGCGTGGTGTGCGCGCAATGTCGATGTAGAATGCATCATGGCGGATTTCGATCACGATGGCCGGGTCGGCTCCAGCGAGATCCACGCCATCAAGACGAGAATGCATGAATTCTTTGACCGCGACCACAGTGGAGGTATCGACACCAAAGAACTCAACAAGGTGTGTCGTGCGTCGTCAACCTCTGGTGCGAAATGACTGACTACTGACAAGCCACAAACGTCTTGACAATCCTGCCATCTGTGATCTTGTCTTGTGATGACCAAATCAGGCGCTTGACACGGATGACGTAGAAGCCACCACGGCGTTTCAGGGACTGGATCGAGACCACGACTCGATCATTTCGTGGCAAGAACTGGATGAACGCTGGGAAGCGCTTGGTGCAGAGATGACGGTCAACGAGGTCTCAGATTGGATTCGATTCAGCGTGCAACTGCCGCAATACGCCGAGGTTTTTCGCCAAAACTCGATTTCGGGGTACACCTTCCCGTTGTTGATGGAAAACGACGGACTCCGCTTGCAGGAGATTGGCATCGAGAGCCAACTGCATCGTCAACAGTTGGCCATGTTTATCAAACGAAAGTATCTCAACATGGGGCGAGGTATGGAATTGCTACACACCAGGATACTTCGACTGCTTCGCTAGGAGTGCTCTTGGACTGATGCATTGAACAATGTGCATGAAATAGCTCCGGAGCCCGTGCTTTCCTCTTCCTGTCGACTTACCCCGCATGGCAGTTCCAATTCCAAGGCGTTGGCCCACGTCGCGTGGCAGCCAGGCGAGAGCAGCTTTCATCGCTTTCAATTGCAGCGTCGTCGTTTTGGAGAAGCGAGTTGGAAGAATGTTTACACAGGTGTTGAGAACGAGTTTGTGGAGATTCTGGACGCTACCGAAGAGACAGTTGTTTACCGTATCACGACTTGGAACTCAATTGGCCGTAGCTCTCGGGAGTTGATTCCCTGCGTGGACCCAGAACGCGCATTGGCGGGTTCGTCTGGATACGATCCGTCATCGTCTGGTTCTGGCACGGGCTTTGCCACGAGGTCCGCCAAGAGGGCCACGCAAGCAACCATCACGGCTGCAGAACTGTATCAACAAGAGCTTCAAAATGAAAGCTTGTTTTCCAAGCTCAAACGGTACCTGTGGTGGGTGGACGACGCGATTTTCCTCATGTTGTTTATCGCGTTGCCCATCCGTGGGTTCATTTATGGTGATGCGAACCTCGTTCTGCGTATTCTTCGCAGACTTCCACCCAATATGCCCACACGGGTCATGGTCGTGGCAAACCTTGCCAATCGTTCAGTGAGTTCGGCGTCGGTCAAAGTATCCTGGGAGCAACCATTGGACAATGGCGTCCCCATTGTGTCGTATGTGGTCAAGTGGACGCGCATGAAAACCGAAGAAGTCAAATCTGTCGAGATCTCCAAGCCTCCACTGACCACTTGCGTGACCATTGACCATCTGCGCTTCGGTGAGACCTACAAGTTTGTAGTGGAAGCAACCAACAGCCACGGTCTGACCAGCAAATCAAGTAACTCGACGTACATGGTGCCTGTACCCGAGTTGAAAGGTCGCCTGGCGCCCAGCAAGTCGGTGCCCATCAAGGAGCGCATGCGCAACCAGTGCTATCTGTGCCAGGACCCGGCTCTTGCCAACGTGCGAAGCTACCTGTTGGCGAGTGTGGATCGCATGATTCTTCACTATTGCTGTGTCTGCGATCACGAGTTTTGCCATTACCACAAAGGGGACGTGCATCACACCAAAGCCTTGAGTTGTCCCGTGGTGGATGGCCGTTGTGTGTGCTTGCTGTGCCATGAAAAACGCGAGAGAGAGCGCAAAGCTCAAGATGGATCGCGTTGAAACAACGGAGGCAGGAGTGAAAAGGATCAGAGTTGTGCCCTGTTTGAATGTAGTCAGTCAGTCATCTTTGCATTGGAAATGCCGTTGGACCCTTGATAGAAGCGAAGTAAAACACGACCAAAATCACCACAAATCCACAGAGAAAGAGCTGCACTGGTCCTCATTGAACCATCAGACGATGGTGGACGATGACACATCAGCTTATCTCTATCATCGTGCAATCAAGAACTGTAGGCCCTTCAAAGAGATGGGCCAACAACCGACCCACCGAATCGTCGTGAGCTACAGCCACGAAACCTGGATGATCTGTCACCAAATCAGACTGCACGGGCAGGGCGAGTTATTGCTGTGTGAATCGTCAAAGCGCAATTGATGCGTTCAACACATCATACAACGAAGCGAACAAGCGCTTGCTTGATAGAGTTAATAGAAGAACCCCACAAGAGTCAAACAATCGTTGGGCCAGGTCGGTGAAGCAAGGGACGCAGAGGAAGATGCTAACAATTGGTTCTACTTTGTTGATGCAAATGGGTCACCTATGGATCGTTTGCCAAACTCACTCACACACTGTTTCGGGTCGAGTGGGTGGCCGGCCTCCTTTACACCTTTACACTTTTTTTACGATTTGCACAATGTCTTCGTCTGCCAGCAAATGCTCTTTGCCAACTTTTTGCGGTTGGTGCTTGACGGATTTGCCCCAGACCCACGCGTACTTGAATTGACGAAGTAACGACTTGTGAATGCGCAGGCAAAAATCTTCAACGGTGGGGTTTTCCGAATGCAAAATGACCGGTGCATTGTAGTCCGGGTTCTGACCTTTGGGCTTGGTGTAGATACGAATCATGCTGCAATAGTCCCACACTTTGTCCAATAATTCGTCCATGTTCCAGCCGTGGTGGGCGGAAATGGGCACGTTGTGGGGGATCTGATCGATGATGGTCAGTTCTTCGATGGTCAGCTGATCGATTTTGTTGAGCACGTACAGACACGGCATGTAGATACGATTGCCTTCGATTACATCGATCAACTGGTCAACGGTCGCATCTTCGCGAAGCGTCACATCAGCATTATGGATCTTGTATTCGTGCAGGATTTGTTGCACGGTCTCCGCATCCAACTCGCTTTGTGGGCAGGTGGCCTGGAAGTTGACACCGCCTTTGTCTTTGCGGCGCAACACAATGTTTGGCGGCTTCTTGTTGAGTCGAATGCCAAAGCCCTCGAGCTCAAACTCGATCAGTTTCTTGTGGGTTGCCGGCTTGACCACATCCAGCACGATTAGAATCATGTTGCAGGTTCGAGCAGTGCCAATGACTTGACGACCGCGACCTTTGCCGTCTTTGGCGCCTTCAATGATACCAGGCAGATCGAGAATCTGAATGCGTGCGCCTCGGTAGTGCAGAGTGCCCGGAATGGCCGTCAACGTAGTAAACTCGTACGCCGCGGCTTCAGAGAAAGTGCCCGTGAGCTTGGTCAACAACGTAGATTTGCCCACCGATGGAAATCCCACCAGTCCCACACGGGTGTCGCCGGATTTGTTGACATCAAACCCTTCGCCCGCGCCAGCCCCGCCACCGCCCGACTTGCCACCGTCCAGCACTTCACGCCGCAGTTTGGCAATCTTGGCCTTGAGCAAGCAGAGATGCTTCATGGTGGCCTTGTTCTTCTGGGTTCGTGCATACTCGGCTTCCAATTCCGCGATTTTTGCCGCCGCCGAAGACATGATGATCCACTAAGAGTTCCACCCACGCACTCGGCCGCTTGCTGGTTGCTTGTTGGTTCCAGATGGGATTTCTGTGGTCATCAACGAGCCTCCACCACACCATCCACCACACCACACATCTTCCACACATAAGGTTGCACGAAGGTGGGTGGAAACTCCTAGAACGGTTGCGAGAATGTCGACCAGCATGATTACGGGGCCTCAGAAGCCAAGTACCAAATTTTAGCCAATGGAAGGTGGCAAAGCTCTTATTGTGTCCGACGAGTGACACCCCAAGGATCATGCACGTCATCATCCTGGTTGTGCTTGGAGGGGTGCGAAAACGGTCTTCCTACGGAATGACAATGGTGGGGCGCCAGCAGAGTGTTGGTCTGCAAGTGCGTTGCATAACGATCTCGAGTGGAGCGGGTGGTGTACAGTGGTGAGAGTGGCTTCAGTTGCCAATTCACAAGGAAACACACAAGAGAAAGACCATGGCTCGCTCTCGTCGTAGCGCCGCTCCAGCTCGTCCCGCCGCCAAGCCTGCTGCCAAGCCAGCTCCAGCTGCCTCCGCTGCTCCAGCCAAACCAGCTCCAGTTGCCACTTCGGCTCACCCACCAGCTCCAGCTCCAACTGCGGCTGCTCCAGCCCCCGCACCAGCTCAAAGCAGTGGTGGAAGCATGATGGGTGGCTTGATGAGCACTGTCGCAGAAGGCATGGCCTTTGGTACCGGCAGTGCTATTGCGCGTCATGCTGTCAATGCGGTGGTGGACTCGTTCAGCGGAGGTGATGACGACAAGAAGCCTCAACAACAAACTGTCGCCGCGCCTGCTGCCGCTGCAGCGCCTATTGCTGCTCCAGTCTCCAGTTTCTGTCTCAAGGATGAACAGGCCTTCAAGGATTGTCTCAACTCCAGTGCTAACGACATTTCGGCTTGCCAATTCTACTTGGATGCCTTGAACCAGTGCAAGCAAGAGAGTTCGTATGCCGCGTAAATCGCACTGATTCATGCACAGCAATCGTGAACTCTTGTCTGCGTTAAAAAGGATGCCCAGCATCCGGATTCTCAGCGATTCCTGACCGCATCCTGCGAGGTGGATCATTTTGAAACAGACACACACAACAATTAGGACTTTTCAGTGATATTTTAACAGAAACACAAAAGCAAAAACAATTTTTTGCCAAACCAATCGTTTTTGATGCTTGCCTCTCGTCCCATGCGCATCAAAATCCCGAACGTTCTGGAATCAGACCGTTGGTTGCCCAAGGATCTGCGATCCGACGGTGCATCGCCTCGACTTTTGCAACTCGTTGTCACCGTGTTTTGCTCGCTAGTCTTGCCCACCGCACATCAATCGTACTTAGTCGCATCGCCCCCAATATGTACCGATTCCAGCAAGTCGAGTGGGCAGGCTTGTATTTGGGTCGTCGGCGGTGCTTCTGTCGTGTGTGAGTTTTATTCTTTTTTTGTGTGGGGGTGTTTAGCTGGTGCTTTTACTCCAACGCCGCCTTTGCGAGAGAAAGAAACAAAAGGGCAAAAGAAGACAGCGAGAGAGCAAGAGAAAAGAGAAACAGTTGGATTGGGATTTGGCTCTGCAACCCAAAAAGAACAACCGAAGCAATCCATTCGGTCAAAGAAGAAAAAAGAGACCCGTCCGTTGGCTCGCTTCTCTTCTTCGTTGTGGGTTCTCCGGCCGAAACGAAAGCAAAGCAATTGGTGTGCCAAAGAGCAACAAGACCAGAAAAGAAAAAAAAGTCAACACAATACCCCCCGCCCCCCGCCCCCCGCCCCCCGCCGCCCCCCTCCAGCCAACAAGGGACTTGACAAAGACAAAGGAAACCAGTGATTGTCTCCCCCCTGGTCCAGATACAGAACCAACAGTTGGTGAAGCAACCCACCCAAACACATCGACACGACCAAGAGTGAAACAGTGGGGGTCTTCTTCCAATGTCCCATGAAGCATTTTACTCCAAAGTGATGGACACTTCCACTGCCTCCCCCAATACCGCGAATGCTTCCGAAATCAACAACCATAACGACCCCAATGGCATGATCCCGCCACTTTCGCTTGGAGCAAGTGGTGCCACGGCCACCGCCAATGCCACCAATCCCAACGGCGACAGCGTACTGCAACCGATCCATGTCCCGATGCCATCCGATGACGTCATGAGCGATTCCAATCCACCGCTTTCTTCAGGTGCGTGATGCAATGATTTGATCCCGTTGCAGGAGATGGCCCGTATGCAGCCCTCCGCCCATGTCTTCCATCCCTCGTTTTGTCCCCTTTCGGATGGCTCATCCGTCGACTGTATCCCCACAGGCCTAGATTTATCAGGTTCCACTAGCCTGGATGTCGTGCAGGAAGCCAAAAACGTCATGCGCACGTTCCTGGCCAACCATCAGTGCTATGAATTGATCAAGAACAGTGGCAAAGTCGTCGTTTTTGATGTCAAAATCCCCATCAACCTGGCCTTCTTTGCATTGGTCGAGCATGGTATGTCACTCACTTGCTTTTCAAGCTCTCCTTTCAGTTGGTGCACAAGGCAATCTGCTGACACGTTGTGGACGTAGACATTCGCTCGGTGCCTATCTGGGACTCGGACCAAGGCAAGTTTGTCGGCATGTTCACCGCCACGGATTTCGTGAACATTTTGCGTCATTTCTACCTGCGTGGTTCTCCGGTTGAACAATTGGCAGAGTACAGCATTGCTTCCTGGCGTGGTAAATGCTCTGGTTGTTGGATGTGGTTGATGCATGGTCGTGGGCTAGGCTAATGATGATTGCTTTGCAGCGGTACCACGTTCTTTGTCGTTGGCCTCAACTCCGACCGAAGGGATGATCTATGTGACACCAGATGATTCGCTTTTGCATGCGTGCCGACAACTCCGCCAGCATCATTTGCATCGCGTTCCCGTGATAGACCCCACTCAGAACTCAGTCTTGACCATTCTGACCCACAATGGCATTCTGGATTATTTGGTCGCAACGTTTCGAGAACAGCGACGGCTCTTTGATCAGCCCATTTACGATCTTGGAATTGGTTCTTACGGAGATTTAATCACCGTGCCAGAAGAAATGCCACTCATTCGAGTCCTGCACACACTCATCGAAAGACGTGTCTCGTCCATTCCGATTGTGGACTCAAATGGTGTGTTTGGCAGAAACGCTTGAGGTGCCGTTGCCTTACTGATCTGGCGAGTGCGCGTGGTTGTTGTTGTGGTGTTTCTATGGGACAGGATGTGTGGTGAATATTTATTCTGTTGCAGATGTCACTGTACGTAGTTGGGCTTTCCATTTGTGGCATGGACTTGTGAAATGTGACCTCTGATCGCGTGAGTTTTGATGTTGCCCTTAGGAATTAGTAAAAGATCGATCGTTGGCGCAATTAGATATGGCCGTGGGAGAAATACTTAGGATACATACGGCAGAGGTGGGTCGTGGACTTTGGTGGTGTGAAGGCGAGATGGGTGCCGTGTCTAATGCCTTTTGGTACATAGGGCCACAAACGCGAAGGCATGCACTTGTGTTTCAAGACGGACACGCTGCATATGATTTTTGAGCGGTTTGCGGCGACCAAAGTGCATCGTTTCGTGTGTGTGGATGAGTACAATCGCTGTGTCGGCATGGTCTCCTTAAGTGATCTGTTTAATTATTTTCTACCCGAAGATTAGAGAAAGGAGGACGCTTTTCTCCAGAGAAAGAAACAACCAACTCATCAAAAATCCAAAAACAAAAAATGCAGTCGCCGTCAGACCTTTCCTCGTGTTGTCGTCATCCGTCGTGTTGTTCGCGATTCTGATCTGATCGAGTTGCATCCATTCATCGTAGTCACGCGACGGCGGAAAGCCACACTCAGCATGCGATTGAGTTCATTCAGCCTGTATCATGCAATCGCTCGTTCTGCTTCCTTGTATAATCTGTTGAACTCGTCCTCCGGGACAGATAGCATCGAAGCATCCAACACATTGATGAACTCAATGGCGCTTCGAAGGTTCACAAAGCAATAACCCGCCCTGCTCATGAAGCATTTCAACATCACCAGTCAGTGCACCGAGACGAGATGTGACGTTCAAAGGATCGATACACAAAACTCACTTGGACATCAAGTCACTGGGGTTGCGATACGCGGCAATGTACTCGCAATTGGAGACAAGTGCGGGGATTTGAGAGTGAAGCACCACATAAATAAACACTGGCAGAAAGTCATCTGCTCCAGGACGATTCGCCGACTCCATCAGATCTCCGCCTCGCGAAAGATTCAACACGCTGAAGATGATGCTGCAGCAGCGTACGATACAGTTGATCTTATCACCCGGACAACGGCACAAATTGATTCGTCGCAGTTCGTCCTCCGCCATGGACCAAACCACCTCATTGCGCATGCAACGCTTGATGTCCAACATGTCGGGCGTCACAAACTGAATTTGAGGGCGTCAAGGCAAAAGTCGTCACTGATGGGAGTAAACTCGACCACTCACCGATAGAAGCTTCATCCGTCGAAGCAACTTGGCATCATCTTCTTGCCATTTCTTGCATTCATCCAGTTGGCTGAACGCAATGTGCGCGATCTTGTCCATCACGAACCTGCCGATCACAGCGCATCATCAGCTACAACCCATCGCAAACGACAACACCAGAACCTGAACTCACTTCTCAATGCCATCGCGAGCTTTGGAGAGCATACTCTCCGATACATGACGCCAGATGATGTGCTCGGCCAGAGTGTCGTACATGGTTTCGAAAAAATACTGGCATCTTCTTCGCAACTCATGCGTGCCATAGAAGACGTAGTCCACGTGGTCGGAGGACTGCGGCGCACTGCCGTCTCCACGAGGACCCAGAATGGACCCGACAAAGCGTCGAATCGCATCCAAAAGGTCTCGTGACCCTGGCAGACTAATTCGTTCCAAAAACTCTGTATAACTCAACTCTTCTTCCTTGTCTTCCCCATTCTCGTTGATCAGAGAAGTTGCGCTGTTGGCTCTGCTTTGCCTTCTGGAATCCTCCTCGTCGATTTCTGCAAATAGACTTGCCATTGTGCTTCCGCCACTACTGCCAGTGCTGCTCGCTCTATCATCTTGGTCATCTTCTTGGATTTCATTGTTCTCTTGACGCTCTTGACCAGCGTCTTCTCCTTCTTGACCTCTCCTCTTACGGGATCGAGACCTGCTGCGCAACGGGGAGCCCACTTCCTCACTCAACAAGCCAAAATCGCTCACGCTCAACCGACCAGTAACCTTGCGGCTTGGTCTCCGCAAAAAGCCTGCCGAATTTGCAAAATCACCACCCCGTTGAGCTTCTTCAGTGTTACCATTTCCCAGCGCGGCGGAGTTAGTATCGCGGGCATCTCCACCATATGAGTGTCGTCGCCTTCTACAGGAACGTGTATTCACTTCTTGCTGGCACTCCAGCAGTTCCAAATCACTGCTGTCCGCAAGGAGGGCAGCTTGATTTCGCTGAAAAACGGGGGGAAACAAGAGTCTGTCCAATGCGGCATTTAGAAGATCAACTTCGGCTCCGCCTCGATCATTGTCACTTCCTGTCAAGCCTTCCGACAGAGATTCCAGCACCTCACTGATCTGTTGGCACTGAAAGCCCATCGAGTCCAAGTGAGTCGCGAGCATTTGCTTTGCTGGGCCCACTATTGGGTTGAATGGCGGTGAGCTTCGCTTCCTCGTATTGGTCGGCTCTTGCCGCGGTGACCCATGCTTTGGGATCGAGCAACTGTGTTTCGCCGTTTCGACAGAGGATGGGTGTTTGACAAGTGAACCGGTTGCCGACAATGTCGATGGACAAGTGGAAGCAGCTGGCTCCGGGTACGCGACCGCGTATATTTTCGCAATGATCTCGTCTTGTTGTTCGACCGAGGTCATCAACAAGGCGCACCGTTCGCGAAGACTCGCAATCTCCAAGTCCCGCGCGATCAGTTCACTGGAAAGATCAGCAACTCGGTTTTGCAATGTTTGATTCTGGGACAGCATCTCGTCCCAATTGTGGTGGTGGTCTTCTTCATGGAGGTAGCCGTGGGCTTGGTGCAAAAGAATGCCGCAATTGGGGCACTTGTGCGCGTCATGGTGGACGTCTTCTTGCTGATCGTGTTCTTGTTGATTGTTTGGGTCTGTTTGGTCGTCACTATTGCTATCTCTCTGGCTCTTGGTCTTGGTCTTGGTCTTGATCTGGTGGTAGTGGGCGTCGTCTCCGTGCGGTTGCGATGACCATGGAGAGTTGCCAAGCATGGGCTCTACTTCGAACGCGTTGGCTTCTGCATCCGTTGGCGTTTTCATTGCTGTTGATACCACACCACCACCACATACACCCCCAGTTAGTATCAGAAAAGCAACCGAAGCATGCATCTGATGAGCGGACCAGGCCCCACGCAGCTTCGACTGCAGTGGAAGCCAGCCGCAAGCCAGCATGGGATATGCCCTGATCGTCCAACCGAGTGGGTGCACTAGTTGTTCCAACCAATCGACCCCCCCCCCCCCGCCCCCTCCGCCGCTTCCCAGTTGGAGAGATCCATCCAATCTCCACACAAGCAACCAGCAGCAGCCGATTGATTCATGCGCAAGTGCTCCATGCTTACCAGTGCGTGATGGAAGAACTCGCTCGTTATCTTTCATCGTATTTTTCCATGCGGTTGTCCCATTCTTTTCGATTTGTTTCCCACGTAATTTACCACCAAAGATATATTTGGTGTGGGCCACAAGAAAGAAGCATGGTGTGGGATGACGGGATCTCTCGGCACATGGAGTAAGGTTGAAGGAGAGTCACATGCCTACCAATGCCGCTGCGTCCCCTCCCCCGATGATCACCAGGGGTAGATCAAGAGTGACCAAGGAAACAGGTCACTTGCCATCACCTTTCCATTTCGGAGAAAGTGGCGTGGCTGCCTCCTGCCTCCCCTCCTCCTCCTCCTCCTCCTCCTTCCCAGCAAGTTGAATGGCGAGAGACGCCAGGCAGACTGCATGGCTCGACCTTGAAGGGCATGGACTTCGTCTGCGAGAAGAACGTGAGGAGTTTCTCACAAGAGAAAGAAAGATTCTTGTGGAATTCTCGTTTGCTTTTGTGCTGGAAGTGTCGAAGCAGTTCAGTTGGGTTTGGTTCCATTCAATTCAGTTGGCAATTTGCCTGGTGGTGAACAAGCGACAGCAAAAAAAAAAACCTCTGCAACAACCAAGAGAAGAACGACACGATGGTCCAGATTGTCAAATCACTGGTTGCATTGATGTGGATTGGTGTCCTGTGCCAGGGCAGTCTCGCTGAAGACAACAAGTCGAGCACCACGGAGGCGTCCAAGAAAGAAGCGAGCACTGCCACTGCCTCTGCCACTGGCAAGTCACAAGAGTCGCACGACGTCAACAGCGAGGACTCCAAGAAAGAAGAGCTCGAAGGGTATTATGACAAGGACCACCATGATCACCACGACTATGGCTATGGCTATGGTTATGGCAAGGACTATGGCTATGGCTATGGCCCCAAGAAGTATGACGACTACGGGTATGGCGGGTATGGTGGCTACGGGTATGGCGGGTATGGTCCCTACAACGGCTACGGCTATGGTGGCTATGGAGGAGGCTATGGTGGCTATGGTGGCTATGGTGGCTATGGTGGCTACGGAGGGTATGGCCATGGAGGTTATGAAGGCTACGGAGGGTATGGTGGCTACGGTGGCTATGGAGGTTATGGAGGGTATGGTGGCTATGGCAAGGACTACGGATATGGTGGCTATGGGTATGGCAAGGACTATCACAAGGACTATGACTATGGCTACGGCAAAAAGTATGACTACGGCTATGGCAAGGACTACTACAACGACTACGGCTATGGCAAGGACTACGACTATGGCTATGGCAAGAAGCATGGGTATGGGTATTAGGTTGATGGAGTCGGCCATCGGTGGCCAGTGATGGTTCGCCAGATCGTTGTTGTATTACCTTTATCTATCGCTTTGGGTTAACCAATGCAATGGAGTTTGCTTGGCCTTTGAAGTCATCACCATGGTGGTGCAGCTGCCCTCGTCCCAGAAAACGGCATCACCAGAGGAAGGGGGGACTATTCTTGTCATGCACGAAACGGTTTGCGCTGCTGCCAGTGCTGTCCACCATCTTGGGGTTGTCCATTGGTGCAGGCCCAGGTGTTCCATTCTCGTCCACCACGGCCATCTCGTGCTCTCTCTTTCTTTCACTCGCTCTTGCTTTTTGCTGGCGGTTCTGGTCTCCACTTTGCGTAGGGCTCGTGGAGCTCCGCCAAAGGACGCGATGGACTCGTTGGAGCACTCGGGCATTTCGTTTGTATCCACCGACTTCACTGCGCTGTCGCGAGCCGGCACTGCTCCCAATCCAAAGTACCTGGCCGCTGCTTCCATCTCCAGTACCAATGGCAATGGCAACGTTTCTGCACGACGCAAAAGTCGGCGAAGCAAAGAGGCCACCACCACCAGTACCACCACGGCTTCGGTGACGGTTGCCACCCCACCAGCGGTTGTGTCACCCGCCACCATCGTTACCAGCACCATGGAGCAACTGTCTTTCGCCCAAGAACCCGCCGAATGCCTGCCGCAGCAACAACAGCAGAGTTCCCATCGAGCCCATTCTCGTTCACGAGCAAAGCATCGATCGTTCAGCAAGCAAGTCTCTTCAAACGACCAGCAACAACCATGCTTGCAACCGCCACCGCCACAGCACCAGCTCGAACCCGAGACTGGTTCCTCACGACAAGAATACGAACTACGCCAAGAAAAACCACTGCCACCATCCAAAGAAGCTGCCATCCCAAGCAGTCACCGTGTGCACCCAACGTCGGCGACGTCACGCATCCGCTTGTCGATGCAGCGCACTTCGACCAAAGAAGACCAATCCGTCAAACATCGCGCGCAACAATTGCGCTCGGGCGCTGCTTCCACCACCACTTACAGCAACAGCAGCAACAACAACAACAATGACGAGGACAGCGGGCCCGGACCTGCCAGAGATCCCTTTAGTTCACGTCGAACAAAGTATGTGGCTTCCGTCGCAGCTAATCATGCGACTGGAAGTAGTGCTACCTCGCATGCCAAGGACGTGCTCAACCACGAATGGTTGCAAGAGCAGCCTGATCTGCCCTATAACCAGATCACCCTCAACCAGAAAGACAAGGACTCGACGCGACTGCCGTCCCGCGCTCGTCAATATCGCAACCTCTCGGCGGGGTCGACTCGACGATACAAGCAAAACGATGGAACAACCGCTGGGGACCAACCGTCATTCGACCAGAATCCCGCGGATCATCGACCTCCATCGCGGCAGCGTCATGCGTTTCCGACCAACCTGGTGGACACGAGCGATCTCGTGCACACCAGTAATTCACTCCATTCCTTGCTGGCGTCGTCCAAGCAATTGACTACATGCCAACCCACCGACGTCGTAGACGACGACCCGGAGGCAAACCAACCCCATCAGCACCACCACCACCAACAACAGGACAAACACCACGTGAATGGACCTGCACCCGTGGAACGTCCACCTTCGAGGTACATGACCACCAAACGAGGATCTTCCAACAAAAGCATCGCCGCAGCCAGTAACTCACCCAGCAGCGAGGATCCCAGCGATGGACGACTTCCTTCGCGACGGTATGGCCTTTTCCAAAGCCATGACCCCAAAACCGATGGATTTGCAGATGTCGATGAAAGCGTGCCGCCGCCGTTTCGCATTGAAGTGACCACCACCAAGTCATATGCCGGGGCCGCAACAACGGGATTGACGCGAAACACCAAAGACCATGTGAGCTCACGCAAGAGACTCGGTGGAGGCATTCTCAAGAATACCAACAACAACAATGCGGCGGTGGACCCCAAAACCGCCGTGGCCATCAAAGAAGCAGATCAACGTCGCAAAAGTCTTCAAACGCGGCAGTGGCCGGCCTCCAATCAAGACCCGTTGATGCGAACACTGTTGTCGTCGTCCAAAGCAACCGTTGGCGGTGCCAGTTCGGTTCCGCAACAATTGGAGTGGTTCAAGGACGACAAAATTGATGCCAATCTGTTTGAGGCACTTGGCAATTTGCCCATGGACCAGCAAGTGGATCCATGGTCCTACAACAGGTCGGTGCACTTGCTTGCCAAGGGTCACACGACGGGGTCACTCATTCTTGTTGTGTGTGTGTGTGTGAACGATCGCGTAGTTATGAGGATGCTGCGGACAACGACAACGACGAAGGCGACACGGAGCGATCCGAGACCGTGTATGTCGATGGACTAGACACGACCACCGGGGATCTGTACCTGGACGATATGTGGGAACCGGAATCCAATGGCTTCAACACGTCACTTGGCAAAGTGAGTCGCTTTTTGTTTGCTTGTCCTGTTGCAGAGCGAGAGAGAGAGAGAGAGAGAGCGTGACATCTGTGTTCCTCATCGTTTTTGTAGGACTTTCTGAGGCTCTTTGCCCAGTCTTAGTAGTTCCACGAGTCGACTCTAAACCACATTGATACATCTCTTTGTGTTCTTTGGTTCTTGTGCTGTGGGTTGTCTGTGTTGCTCGTGTTGCGAGCGATTAGCCACCTGTCGCGTTGCGTAAAGCCTGGGGATCGAATGGAAGCGGATTCTGGTATTTGTATCGGTCGGCGTCGGCTTGAAGCTGATGAATAAACGTGAGAGTACTCATGAGTGTGCCGCCAAACATGGCGAAAAACGACAAACAGCCCACACAACAGAGCAAGATGGTGATGCGCAGACACATTTTGGGGCCGACCAGTTCTTTGAGCATGGAAAACGGATTGGCCGTCAACCGCATGCGACCAACTGGTGGTGGCAGGTACGGATTCAAATTGGGCGAGCTGCGTCCGAAGCCAACGACATTGGCTTGTGCTTCTTTCTCGGGCACAATCTGGATACTGATGCCCACTTTGCCCTGGAATCAGTAGAACACGTCAGTGAGATCGTCCCACCAAGGTGCGCCGAGTGTTTGGTACAGCTCACCATGTTGACCGAGGTGCCAGATTCTCTATCCGTCAAGTACATGGTGATCCACTCGGCGTCGTCGGGCAGTTTGCCCAGTCCGATGAAGTCCTAAGAGTTGATATCACGTCAGTGCCAACAGGTACACACTCCATTATCGTTTTGAAGCGAACGCACCATGAACCCAGACACGGCTGCTTGTGCTTCACTGTCTCCTCCTTTTTCCTGTTGGATGCCCTTGGGCTGTCGTTTGAACACGGCCGGAAGCTTGGGCGACGGCAACTTGAACTTTTTTTTCTTTTCCTCGGGTTTCTGATCTTTCGAGTGCGGTTTGTTGGTATTCTTCTGGTGCTTTTGCTTCTTCTGCTTCTTCTTGTTGATCAAATGCGTGGCTTCCCCATTGGGCGACAGATGCAATTCTTGCGGAGCCGGGTCTTCATCGTCTTCTTCGCCATCATCCAACTCTTCATCTTCGTCGTCGTTGTCGTCGTCGTTGTCACCTGCCCCATCGCCATGTTTCGTGCCTTTACGTTTCGGCTGAAGGGTGTCGTCCACACTTGAGTCGGCACGTGCCATTTTCTTGAGGTCTTCAAAAGGCGTCACGCTTTTGCGGGTCTGATGCGCCAGCTGCAGCCATTTGTACAAATCCAATTGTGCTTCGGCGATCACGTCGTCCCATTTCACCACGTCTTTGTCCCAAATCTGAATGTGCAGGCGGCCAAACTCGGGTGCGCGCAAAGGATACTCGACCATGAATTTAAACCGCCAATTCCAGCAGGGTTTGCTGTTGGAACACCGCCAATGGACATCGGTGGTCTGAGGCTTGGAACCTTCCATCCATCCTTTGACATAATAGTCATTGATCTCACTCATTTCCAGATCGCGAACGTCTTCGGCTCGCCAGATCACCACACGTACTTCATACTTTTCGGGTGGTGGAGGTTCCACCGGCACCGCGTTGATCAGGGCTGCCTTTTGAGCCGAGAGAATGTCCACCCAAAGCTTCAACACACCCTGGGAATTCTGGCACGAATCGGTGTACAAATGGCGATACTCGATGGGTTTCAGACAGCCATATTTCTTGGCGAGTGGGCTGTTCTGACCAATCTCTTGCCAGCCATGATGGAACCAACGGTCTTCAAGGTCAATGGTTGTCGTGCCGATCAACTCATCCCCGCCAAGGAGATCGTAGTCCCACACAGCGATCTCCAGTTGGGACGGCCCCGGAAGACTGGTTTTGAAAGTAAAACACTTGTAGAACTCGGGGTTCAACGTTTTGCACTTGTGATTGGCGCGATCGTTGATTCTTTCTTTGCCCAATTTGAGTTTCAAGTACGGATCCGAGTACCCGTTCATGTCTTTGGACTGCAAATTGCTTCCTTTCAACACGTACACACGAATCTCGAGCAATTCCGGTTGCTGAAGAAGCCGCATATCCAACAAATCGTCGAACCTTTTGCCGGGTTTGCGCGGCGAAGAGTCTTTTTTTTTCGACGATTTGGCTTTGTAATTGACCGAAATCAATCCTTTAAACAGTCCGGTTTTCACTTGGACACGCACTTTGCGTCGTTTGAGCAAAGACGGACGAGTCAACACGGAACGAAACAGCGGATAAGACTCAAGCGCTTGGACGTGAAGATATTGCTCCAGTTCTTCGCCGTGTTGCTGATTCCAGTGCCGACGACCCAATGGAAAAAAAGCATACACCCACACATACCACCATGAGTAGTTAGAGTTAGCGCTTGACCGACCGCGTGTGCACGCACATCAAGACTAGCGACAAAGGTACTTTACAGAATCCTTACGTTGATCCACCAATCTCTTCCTTCCAGGTATGGAGCTTGCTGCGGCGTCAACTGGTCAAAGATGCCAGGACGATGGGACCGGTTTCGTGGCGACTTGCTCTCGCCAGACTTGACCAATGGTACGGCGCTCGAGCTGAACACGTCCTTTTTGCTCGCCAAGTACCGTCGCTTTGTCTCGTTTTCACGTTCTTTTTGCACCGCTGGATCGTTCATGAGTTGAATGGCATGCGGGTACAGTTCGACATTCGCCACAGGAATCTCGCCGAGACCGACACCATCATCCTCATCAAACGCACTGTCGTCATGAGAAGAATCCTTCTGATCTCCTTGCTCCATTTCTTCTTCGTCATCGTCATCCAAGGGTACCGCCAGTCCTTTCCTTCTAGGGCCCTCGTCGTCATCGTCTTTGTCGTTGACGCGACTTGCACGGCTCAACAAAGGCCTCGACCGCTGAAAAAAATTCCTCCGTTTGCGTTGCGGCTTGCTAGGCGACGGTGGTCCACCTGTTCCTTGATCTTGTGCGTCCTGTCGGAGTTTTTCGACAAGTGGAGACGGTGGACGAGGTGGTTCAAACATTTGATGTTGCGGAGGAAGGTAATCGGTGCTCCAGGGTAGTTTCTTGGCGAGATCAATCTCACAAGAAGCGTGGATGCGCTTGTGCAATCCCCCCATGAGTTTTTCACAAACCCGCAACGTCAGAATCGGAGCAAACACGGTGTCAATCGGGAATCGAGCATCAAAGCTGAAATTCTCGAGGAAATTGGCATTGTTGGGTTCTGGCGTGTTGCTGGGGTTGGTCTGTTTGATCTGAGAGCCATCTGCAAAGATGGCGCCCGACAGTTCAAACTCCATGTACGGGTTCTGCAAACCCATCACGTGCATGGTCTTCATTTGACGAATGCCCAACGCCACAATGTCCAACGTTGCATCGGTCGAATCAGGCAAGATCGGGGCTGGGTCCAGCAAGACATCTTTTGGGTTTGGATGGTCAACGAATTGCACCGACACGAGGATTTGTCCATAGTTTTCTTCGATAAACTTGTCGTTTTCAGGCCGCAAATGCAGAAACAACCACTGGGGCTTGGAAGCCGTGGAATTTGGCAGTGCCTTGACGGCATTGGCCATCGGAAAACGTACTTCCCCGATCATTCCCAATGAACCCGAGACCCGCGAGTCATACACTCGAAACACCAGATCCGGTGCGTAAACTCGATCCACTGGAACGTCGACGCAAAGCACCATTGTCTCGTAAAACAGTGGATCCGCTGTGCGATACTTCACCGCGGATTTCTTGGTCACGCCTGCACAAGTGACACTGACAAATGCATTCGGTGGTTTGGTGCGGTCCTTGGCAAACAATTGACGACACTGAAACAAGTTCACACGCAGTTCGCGATACACTTTGGTGTCCAACGGTTCAAACTCTTGTGTTTCATCCCATGGTGATCGAACGGCTTGTTCTTCTCGACCAAATCCGACTCGCATCAGTAACGAACCTCCAAATTGGTTTCTCTCCAGCGCATGTTTGGTTTGTCGTCGCGTGATTTCTTCTTTCAACGTGATCCATTGCAATTTGGCGTGTTGAAACCCTTTGACATACAAATCGCTGGCTTTGAGTCGATAAAACGCCACACTCACAAACACCCCACGTTCGGTTTCTCGTTCCAACGTGATAATCAAATCAGGCAATTGTGTCAAATCCGCCGGCAACACGATGGGCCATTTCTCTTTAAGTTGACGCCACGTCACTTTGCCGTCTTTGGCCACTGGCTCACTTTCAAAATTCATTTCGTATTTGCCAATGCAGCACGACACACGCAACTTTGTGGACTGGAGCGCCGGGAGCAGTGTGGTGCTGAATTGCGGTAGGTCCACCCCGAAAAACAATGCGCAACGCAGCACATACTTGACGGTTTTGGGCAACTCGGCGTCCCAATGGGGTTCATTGATGTGTTTGCGATGGAAAGTCTCGCGCTCTTTTTTGGAAGGATTCTCTACGCGTTCAAACGACACCAAGAGCCGCCCACGGTACACCGAGCCGTATTCAGGCGTGTTCAACACTACTTTGGCACGTTTGACGTTGACTTTGTCCAGAGGAGGACCATAAAAGTTGATCCATTTCTTCTCCAACGCAAACTGTTCATCTTGTGCAGCTTTTTCCTGCGCTTCCATGTCAGCCGACGCGGCTTGCAATTGATCATCGGTGGTGACTTGTTGCTGGACGATGGGCGGTGGTGGCTTTTTGCAGTCTTTGCGCACGCGTACTTGATGGAAATCGTAGAATGCATTGGCCACGAGATCATCCGATTTGGTGCGATCACGGTCCCAGATGGCCAGGCAAATGCTTCGATCCAGGGTCGGCGTAAACACTGGGATCCACAGTTCGTCCAGAAACACTGGTGCAAGCCCACTGTGTCCCTCGACGGTCACCACGTGTGACTTGCATCGAGGATGGACGCCAAACGTTACCATCACATAGGCATCGATACCGGCCTTGGTCACCAGTGTTTCTTCGTCCATGGCCGGCAAGTCTTCGGCTTTGTAGATCCGAACCACCAAAAACTCCAACTTGAGATCAACAGTCGGTGGCACCAGAATCATTTGTTGGAAGTCACTCGAGTATTGAAGATCTCCGCCGACGCCTTGTTGTTGCTGAGGCTTTTTATGCGACGACTCGAGTTCCGAAGCTTCTTCCATTTCCTGAGCAAGTTCGGCTTCTCGATCATGAATGCGAAAAGTGTCGCCTGGTCCGGTGACGCTCACACTCACCAGCAAAAAACCCTTTTTGTTCATCAACACAACCAACAATATCAGATGCGATCGAAGACAAGAACCAAACCACCACGAACTGTCACCTGGATGCCTCGATCCTTGGGATTGAGATGATCGTGCAATGCGATCCATTTGCGGTACAACTCGTGATCAGGCTACAAGATCCATCCCAACGCACAATGCACAACACCAACCTTGAGCCATACAGAATCGTTCATGACCAATCCGACTTGGCAGGGGCACACGCACCCGAAAGTACACCGACAGACAGTCGAGTGAATAGGAACCGATCAGTTCGTTGAGTAACAACATTTCATTGTTGAAGACTGAGATCTGGAACAGAAAAAAAGAAAAGAAGAAGCCATTCCAAGTCCAGAAAGCGTGTGACAAACGCCACCCCGAATCAATGCCATGATGCACCAACGATCCAAGTTGGCCGGCGTACCTTGATGTTGGCCTTTTTGAGGTCGCTTTTGTCAATGTTTTTGAAGTGGAAAAACAGGATTTCATCAAACACACAACCCAACGTGTTGTATTTGGTTGACGTCTTCTTTTTCTTGCCCAGTATCTCGACGTGGCACACTGGATTGGACGTGCCTTTCAACTAAATAGTCGTCAGTCATATTGCCGAGTCAGTCGTGCCCTGATCCCTCAAAAACCGCACCAACTCGTGCCGAAGGAACCTCAACCACCACCACACGTACATTTTCTCCTTTGAGATCTCTTGCTTCGATGACGTGCACTTGCACTTGATAGTCTCCTTGTTTCAGATTCGCGTAAATGGTGCTTTTGCGTTCCAATTCTTGGCGTTCCAGTTCTCGTTTTCGTGCGAGAAGCTCTTCTTCCGTTTCATCGTCCTGGTCGGCGATGACCCCGGTCAGTGCGGCTTCCAACGCACCGGCGCCTGCGTCTTGATAAGCCAGCACCGGGTCATTGCGTGGCGAATACACGAGCGAGACCTTGATCTCGAGCTCACTGGGCAATTGTTCCCAGTTGCGATCATTCAGTCGGAACCAACTCTGAAACGTCATGCCCGGCACACTACTGACATCACTGCAGCACACACGGATCTGGCCCACAAAGCGCATCTTGTAGTTGATTTTGTCGCGCACCGACAAGAACACGGTGGTGTTCCAGTCCAGTGCACGAAAGCTAAAGGCCTCGTTCCAAAATGGCTCAAGGGTCTTGTGTTTGATGCTGGTCTTGTACTCTTTCCCCAACGACGAAAGCTTGACGTAACAACTCAACGTCGAACGAATGGCCGAAGTGGGTAGATTGCGTGCCTGCAGCACCGTGATGACCAACGTGTTGGGGATCTTTTCATCTTTCCAGTCCTCCCACAGATGGCAGGGGTACCCATGTCAAAAAAGCCTGTCTGTGGTTGGGCGGCGGCGACAGCAACAGCTTGTCCTCACCTGGTTCTCCCGTGAGGTTGATTTCCTTTGGAATAATCTCCACCGGTGCATTCAGCAACTCTTCCAATGCATCGTGCGACGTTGCTTCGACTGGATCGCCTGCCAGCTCGTGCGATCGCGGCATGGGGGCGGCGGGGCGGCGGGGCGGCGGGGCGGCGGGGCGGCGGAGTGTCCAGGGCGTGCGCTCGAGGTGTTGGACGGATGGATGGATGCCTTTTTGGCCAATCAACGTGCAGCTGTTGCCGTTTGGCAAGGATATGCTATACTTGGTTGTTGTATAGGCATACAGTTTCCAAGTATAGACGGTGTCCATCTTCACTACGCACATGTCATGTTCGTAGTTGAGAGCTGCAACAGCCGATGATGATGACTGATGGACAAGTGTTTGAGGGTCCTACTGGTCATTCAATGTACACACGTGCGAAGCAGATGTCAAGAGATCCTTGCCGGTCTGCTCACCTCTTTCGCTTGTTGGGTTGGTGCTTTGTTCAATTGACATTTGGACCAATTCAGTTAATTGGGCGATTCTTCGAACCAGAATTGACTCAGAAAAGGAGATACAAGTCTCGGAAGGTCCAAGTTCCCAGAAGAGGAAAAGTGTCTTCTCCCGTCGCATTCCATTGGGTCGAGGTAGCCTCAGCTCGTTCAGTTGATAGCGTTGATGACCACGTGACGTTGTGTTCCATCAGCTGGTTTTGTTTTGTGCAGGTGGATAAGCTTCAGGTCCTCGTATTTGAGGACAACTGGATCATCCCAGTGGGCGAGATATCAACGAGGTGCTCCAGCATGTTGCATACCGACGCTGTGGAGCGTAGGGTGGTGTAAACAAGCTGGCGGGCACCGACATGTAGAAGCGTTTGGTCGGTGTTTGGTGAAAAATGAGGACATGACCATCTGTTAGAGGTGGGGGAAACAACTGAGTCTGTGCAATGGAATCCATTGATGCTTTTGCCCTTGTTCACTGCGACGAGATTGATCTGTCGGCTTGCTTGGGTTCCAGTAGACACTGAGGAAATGCAGCACGGTGGTGGGCATCGTGATTGATCGGGTCGAGTTTGCTGGAGATGGATGCAAGCCATTGACGAGGTCCTTCCAGAGAGACGAGTACTCGTGACGTTGACCATTCACCAGGTTTCCTTGGCAGTCAATGGATCAGCTTTAGGTTGCTGAACCATCGCAACCCGACAACACTGCGGCTGGGCTCACGGAGCCCCATCCAACACAGCAACGAGGTTGACTCTTGCGTGGTGGCTCCGTCAAGCCCACGTGCCGGTTAGAGCCAGGTTGATTGGCATGACGATGAGCATTGTCGACGGGTCGAAGCCATTGATGGGGGGCATACGCGCCATGGCTCCATAGCTGAACCAAGTTTGATCGTTGTCGTTGTATGATACATCCAACATGACCATGCTTGCATGTCGTCCGCGATCTTCGACCCGTCCGTCACAAACAGTGGATGGGACTTTAGCTTCTGGATACGTTCTCCAGAGGGTGTGCTCGAAGTCCATCCCATCGACTTTGAGGTTTTGCTCGCTGCCAAGAGATGACTGCTTCAACTTCTGTGAGCTTTTGTGTAGACATCCAGGATCATCTGATCGCAGCATCAACACTGTCGTAGGTTGATCAAGGAAGTGCAAAGTGGGCGCGGATGTATCCTTAAACCTCTACCCATCGACTCCAATCGACCATTCTGCCGCTTTGCAGTGCATTTTACTCTTCTCCGCACTTCGTTTTCCACTGTGTGGTGTCCACAGCAACGAGCAAAGCAATTCATGAACATGCATTGGTCCATGGGCTCCTCCGTGCTCCTTGGCATCCTCATCACCATGGTGATGGCAAATGGAACTGTGGATTCCGTTCGACAGCCGATCGGGGTTCCCACTGAAAGCGGTTCGTTGGATACGTTGCCCAGCGATTCTTCGCCATTGCTTGGTGACCCTGCGACTATCTCTTCCGAAGGCGACAATTGGCGAACGCCTGATGAGGCAAATCAAGTTCCTTCCGACAACCATGGTCCTTACAACGACCCAATCCAGCCACCTGTGTCGAATAGAGACAACATACCTGGGTAGAGCGACGACAATCAACCTTCAGGCGATTCCCACCAGAGCCCTTCCCGAAGCCCAGCGACCGAAACCAAAGCGTCCAAGGATTCCAAAGGCTCCACCTCTTGGCTTGCTGTGGGTCTCTGGATCACTGGTGTGGATGGGGTGGCTGTCATCTTCTGGCTCTGCGTCGTGGTGAGTGCAGGACCAAAACGAGACTCTCTTTACTCTCCTTCAAGCGCTAGCGACGAAGAAACTGATTCATCCAATGCTGATGGCATGTTTTACAGCCACAATGCTGCCCAGCGACTTGCGCATCGGATCGATGCAAGTCGTGCGTCTACCGCATCGACGGCGACGTCACTCGCGGCCACATTGGTTCTCCGGAGGCCAAACTCTTCGAGTGACAACCATATTCCCAGCTTTCGAGTGAATGCCTCGCAGTCGCGTGGTCCGTCCGAGATTGACGACCAGTTGCCGTCAGTCAACCGTACACACGTCTCGTTCGACATCGATAGCGATAATGAGCAAGAGCCAGTTGGACCAGTGGCCATCGCACGAGAGTCCCGTCGTGTACAGAAGGAACTGGAAGAGGCTTCGACAAGTTTCAGACAGCCGTCGATGATCGGTGTCACACAACTCGACATCTGTAGAATGGCAACGTAAGGTGTTATGATCCGCTTACCAACACGGTTGTGTGTGAGACGTGGTGCGTTGACTGAGTCCGGAAAATGTGCTGGTGACGTCAAAGAGTTCAGGGTTCGTCCCTGTCTTGACGGAGGATACAGAGGATACAGAACTCACTGATGGAGTTCAACACGATGGGGTGTCTGCGCATCAAAATGCATGGCACACCTCCAGCAGGTTGTCGAACGAGTGACTGGGCTGTGTACTTCTGCGTTAGTGACTCAGCTGCTGGGGTGGCGAGGAACAATGGCAGGTGCAGTGGAGCTCTCGGCGCGCGGTGGTGTGTGACTAGGCGTCCAGGCGTCCTGAGGTGCGAGACCAAGCTGATTTCGAGTGGACTCTGGGAGAGAAGGAAGTCCGACCTAGCAACCCACCAGAGCAACTTCCTCAGAAAACGCACCATCCTTTCGTCTGCAATTCACAATGTACTTCCAAAACACCATCTTCACCCCCCTACATAGCTCATAGGCCGTCAACCACTGCCTATATACTGCTCTCAGCATCGAGCGTCTTGTTTCTGCGGGTTCTGGTGATCATTCTGCTGCTCGGACTGCTTCGAATGACCACCTGCCGTCACCACAGGCTTCGATTCCATGATCGACACACCGTTGCGTTTCATCTCCTCCAGTGCCGCCTGTTTGGTTGGTTCACTCACCCACCGAGTCAACGGCAGAATCACCGTCACCTCCTTCAAGAAACCCAATTGCTTGCCGTCCACCGCCGTCGACTTCACACAGAAATCCGTGGCAATCCCCACCAGAAACAGTCGAGACACCTTCTGTTGTTGCAACAAGTGCTCCAGACTTGGTCGTGACTCCAACTGCTTGATCGTATCTTGCGTGTCAAACGGGTACCCCTGCACACTCTGGGTGCCACCAAAAGCCGAGTACGCATCCAGTTGTTGGTTGAAACCCTTCTTGATCACCGTTGCACGCTTGGGCACTCTGAGAAACGGTGAGAATCGAGCGCCAAACGTGCTCTCCACACAATGCTGTGGCCATTGCATTGCACCAACCTTGGGATTGTGCCAGTCTTGTTGGGTGCGTTTGTCCTGGCACAGCGTCTTGATCCCGGGATAATTCTGTTCATTGGTCTCACCTTCCTTGAGTGGTCCGGCGACTTTCCCCTTGGGATTGAAGAAACCCGGGTTGCTCTCGGCAGTGCCGTTGAACGCAAACGAACAATGACTCGATGGGTGCCAGTCCAACGAGAAGAAAACGGGAAGCTGCTGGGCGTCGAACGTGGCGACGAGATTGTTGATGTCCTGGACGATCTCAAAGGTGTCGGCGACGGCCAAGGACCCCGCTCGAATGGATTTACCATCGCTTGTGACTTGATCGTTTAGGATTGGGTAGGTTGGTTGGCCGATGGCGTTGGTGAGTGGACTCTCGGCCATGAAGTCATTTTGCACATCAATGACCATCAGCGCATCGCCCGGTTGGAATAGGAGTTGTTCGTTTGCTGTGGTCCCAACGATCGTTGTGATGGCAACAAGCAAGCTGATGGAACTGGGGTTGATCATGGTGGGAGCAGTTGGAGAAGTCGACCTTGCAGGTGAGTTGTTGAGAGCAAATTCAACAGTGGAGCAGCAGAAGAAGACGAGACCGCACTTTGTTGACAAAGGAATGCTCCAAGCCATCGGCATCTGCTGGGTGGGTGGGTGGGTGGGCGGCATTTTTCTGGGAGAAATCCCGCAAACTCGACGTGGGATTTCCACATCAGAACACGATTGGAAATGACTACAACACCAGAGAACATCAGATCATCACGGTCAAACGGTAATGCAAGCAACGTTGGACCCGTTGGGGGGTGGTAGGTAAAAGAGCAAATGGCAAATGTTGCCAACCATCACATCTACCTTCAGACATCCATCAGCTCTTTGCATGGGTTGCAACAAGTGGTTGACGTGTTCCAACGGGCATTTCTTGCCACCAAGGAAGGTGGTGGTGGTGGTGGTTGATGATGACCATGAACCAGATGTCACTTGGTTCTTAGTCCACAGAAATCAACCTTTATATATGCTGCAAATCCCCAGCAAAAAGGTCGTCTGATGGCACGCAGTCGCACGAGAATCCAATCCCAAAGGGTTGACAACCAACTGACAGCTGGTTGTCCTTCATGATGGACATCACATCTCCCACCAAAAGGAATGCATGGCATTCTCTCTCCAGGCCACCAGGATGGTACTCCAACTGCATCGCACAACACTATACACACAAAACAACAGTAGTCAAGTGTGGCGGCAATCCTACAGGTGTGACCGCAATCTCGGGAACAACTGAAAGAGATGGCACGCAGGTATTCACTGCAAGTAGGAACGCCACCACCACTGGGCCAACCTGAAAGTCATTTGGTGGCCGGTGGTGCCTCCTTGCCATCGTGGAGTCATCCGCTGATACACCAAACGATCTCCACTTGTTGTCCTGTGATCTTTACACTCGACAAGGTGAGCCCAGAGCAAACCCCACGACATAGCCAACGGATAAGAGCGAGTGAGAGGAGCGCTTCAACATGTTGTGGGATGGAAGTGGGTGTGGCATATTTCATTCGTCAACGAAGAACACATGCTTCTGGCGAATGCACCCACAGGTACAAGACCTTCCAACGGGCAGCAGTTGGTTAACATCCTCATGGACCAACACCGCTTGTTTGCCTCCTCTCTCTTTGAAGGTGCTGGCAACTTTGCAATCAACACTTGCAAGTGCTTGAAGTAGTGTCGCTTTCTCTTCGTCTGACGCATAGAGAAGCTGCAAGAGATCGCATTGTGCCTGGAGACTCAAATTGAAAACCATCAGGAACGGACTCATCGCGAACCCTGTTGACCCCGTTAGCAGATACTGCGCCGAAACAAGCATACACAAATCTCCATTTTTCGCCTTTCAAAGATGGAATCTGCTCAAAACATAACGTGCACTACGATCCCCACACACAACCTCGCCCGCTCAACAATCCCCACCATGTTTCTGCGGGTTCTGGTGATCATTCTGCTGCTCGGACTGCTTCGAATGACCACCTGCCGTCACCACAGGCTTCGATTCCATGATCGACACACCGTTGCGTTTCATCTCCTCCAGTGCCGCCTGTTTGGTTGGTTCACTCACCCACCGAGTCAACGGCAGAATCACCGTCACCTCCTTCAAGAAACCCAATTGCTTGCCGTCCACCGCCGTCGACTTCACACAGAAATCCGTGGCAATCCCCACCAGAAACAGTCGAGACACCTTCTGTTGTTGCAACAAGTGCTCCAGACTTGGTCGTGACTCCAACTGCTTGATCGTATCTTGCGTGTCAAACGGGTACCCCTGCACACTCTGGGTGCCACCAAAAGCCGAGTACGCATCCAGTTGTTGGTTGAAACCCTTCTTGATCACCGTTGCACGCTTGGGCACTCTGAGAAACGGTGAGAATCGAGCGCCAAACGTGCTCTCCACACAATGCTGTGGCCATTGCATTGCACCAACCTTGGGATTGTGCCAGTCTTGTTGGGTGCGTTTGTCCTGGCACAGCGTCTTGATCCCGGGATAATTCTGTTCATTGGTCTCACCTTCCTTGAGTGGTCCGGCGACTTTCCCCTTGGGATTGAAGAAACCCGGGTTGCTCTCGGCAGTGCCGTTGAACGCAAACGAACAATGACTCGATGGGTGCCAGTCCAACGAGAAGAAAACGGGAAGCTGCTGGGCGTCGAACGTGGCGACGAGATTGTTGATGTCCTGGACGATCTCAAAGGTGTCGGCGACGGCCAAGGACCCCGCTCGAATGGATTTACCATCGCTTGTGACTTGATCGTTTAGGATTGGGTAGGTTGGTTGGCCGATGGCGTTGGTGAGTGGACTCTCGGCCATGAAGTCATTTTGCACATCAATGACCATCAGCGCATCGCCCGGTTGGAGTGGTAGTTTGCCATTGACGGTAATAGCCGCGGTTGCTGTTGCAAACATCGTCCACAAGATACGCATCATGATACGTTGCTGGGGAGTCGAACAAGAGGTCTCGAGGTGCGTTGCCTGAGGAGAATTCAAAACTGTGGGAACATGAGGCAGCGAGTAAGCCGGCGAGCGATGTGGAGAGACGGAACCATGCGAAATAATGCTGGTCAAGCCTTCCATTCCGGCACTGATGCGGTGCAACTATCTGCGAGCAATCCAGCACGCCAGGCGGCCGGTTTAGAGGGTACAAAAGCGTACACCATTAGTGTACCCTTCAAACTCCTGATTGCACCCATGCACAATTAGTGTACCCTTCAAACTCCTGTTGCACCCAGGCACGCAAAAGTCGGGACAAGATCAAATGAAAAATGAGTGTACCCATCCACTAGGGCAAAAGCGGCGTTTGGATCAGCTTGAAGTCAATAATGATTGTTTCATCAGCCCCCATTGGTTGGTCGTAGCAACCTCGACAACATTGATTTGTCGGCATATGGACCTCGGGGCCATGGCCATTCGCAGGCCATCCCGCACCGCAAGAATACACCAGGAACACTTGAGCAGCAAGACCGCATAAACAACGATAACGAGCAGCTGCACCGTAGATTTCGTTCAACTTTTTGTTGGATTTCGGGTGGATCGGATCGGCTGACGGCTTTCAGGGGCATCTCGGCCGTTTTACTACTTCTTGGGCACGTATTGCATCTGTCGCGGTACATACCAATGATCATAGAACTCAAACTCTCCACCGTGTGCCACTGCCTTGTACAACACGCACACCAGTTGCATGGATCACTTGATCAGTGCAGATGAACCACCGAATGTGCCATAAAGTGGACACGGCGCGCGCCATGATCATAAGACAGTCAGCAATCCCGCTCAGAACACCTTCGCAGTGGGTTTTGCCCATCAAATCTGATACAGTACGCCTGCCGTGCTTTCAATTACTCACTCGAGGAAAGCACCACCCAGTATCTTGTGGACAAGATGAAGATTTGGGCATATGCGTGGGAAAACCCACCCAACAAATGGCCAAAGTCTCCCATCCGAAACAAGATCCAGCACAAGTCGTTGCACGAGTGGGTTTCTTGTCAACGAGCCAATCATTTCGCTGTCAGATGAAGCACTCTACCTCCTCAGTGGAGCGTCCATTCTTGGAAAGACGTCATAGTATCGAGCGTTGTAGCAGCAACCCCAATGCCCCGCCCCCCCCCCCCCCTCCCCCTCGAACTAACCTGTTGTCAACCCCACCAGAAACCAGTCGTGATACCATCTGCTGTTGCAACAACTAGCACCAGACTCAAATCTTGACCTGCACATGTGCAACCTGTAGCCAGCTCGTGACAAGTCAAGCAATCCACCACTGCCATCAGTACCCTCCAGCGTTTCTTCTGGAACGACAGGTCGTCTTGCAGTTGCTTTCTTTCTACTGCTTCTTGTGGTTGCCCTGGCATGAATGGCCCAACCACAAGCAACATGTCCAGAACAGAAAACCGGTATGTGCAATTGGTAACTGCATCCTTTGGGGGCGACGAGCGATGACCGAGGTGAGTGAAGGTCGTTGCAGTTACCTTTCCGCCGCCTCTAGTTGGTGCCAACGGCCCACCCCAATTCACATACTCAGCGCAAGAGAATCTGAATCTTGGTGGGGGTGGGCCAAGAGAGAGAGAGAGAGAGAAAGTAGAAGAAGGCCGGAGGAAGTGTGCGGCAGTATTGTTCACTACGAGACAAACCAATTGGTTGACGAGTACGGAGTGGGGTTTGTCTGCTTGTGAACAGAAAATGACGCGAACCATAAGCCAGGACACGCTTTGGTCGTCGCGCGTCGCCGCAACCTACAAAACTGCCATGCGCCATTTGGGCCGCCAGAGACCGACTCAGATCCGTGAGGAGGAAAGCCGTCTGCCGTGTGAAGTGGAAGAAGGCAACGTCGAGTACAAACTGCAATTGTTGGACCCGGCACCCGACCGACTGCGACAATTGGTGACCCAATTACACTGGCGACTCAACGAAGGCAAAGGCACAGCATTTTACCAAGTGGGCGTCAAAGACAATGGCGAGACGGTGGGCATTTCCAGCAGCAAATTGGAGCAATCGCTGAGGACGCTGTGTCGGTGAGCCATTTGCTCGTTGGTGGTCGACCCCCCCCCCCCGTTGATGATGGAACTGATGAAGAGTTTTGGTGGATAGCATGTGTGAGTTGGTCCGCGCTGAAGTCGAATTGGTGTCGGTACGGGAAGGTCTCAAGGCGAATCAGTTTGTTGCAACCATGAAAGCTATGCGGATACCTCAACAAGAAGCCGAAAAAAAGCATTTGCGAGGTTGGTTCTTGACCTTGTTTTTGTGTGGAGAAGCTAACGGCTGGAAGCTGTTGTTGCACCATTTTTTTAGTGTCAGTGATTGGTGACGCTTCCAGTGGGAAATCGACTCTGATTGGGGTCTTGACTCGTCGCTGTCCCGATGATGGCAATGGTCTTGCACGCATGCAAGTGGTCCGGTAGGCAGCAGTTCGAGTTGGTGCTTGAACAATGGCACGGTACCCACACATTGACGTGAGTTGTCGTCCCGCAGCCATCGCCACGAGATTGAGAATGGACGCACGTCCAGCATCAGTGAACACACCATTGGGATTTCCCAGGACGGAGACTTTTGCAATGTCGAAGTGATGGATCCGAGCGAAATGCTTGATGCGCAGGCCGAATTCAAACGGTTGCTGACTTTTTGTGACTTGGCTGGCCACAAAAAGTATCTAAGAATCACCGGTAGAATCCAATTCTATGCATTCATTGAAGTAAGAACTGATGATCTCGTGTGTGTCGTTTTTGTGCTACAACAGCCTCTGGTCTGGCAAGTCAGTTCCCAGATTACGCGTTGCTTGTGGTGGACAGTTCGGCTGGTGTACAGGCCATGACACGAGAGCATCTTAAAATGGCGGTCGCGCTGGGTGTTAAAGTGTTTGTGGTTCTCACGAAGACGGATGTGGTCACTCAAGAAAGAATACTGAGATCCATGCAGGAAGTTGAAGAGCTTTTGCAAGTAAGTGTTTGCAGTCCGCAACCCTTTCTCTAGTTCGCTTTGTTGATTATTATCGATGGTAGTGTTGCTGTCCATCCAAGCGATGCACCACTGCTAGCACCATGGCGTCAACTTTTCACGATGACAATGTGATTCCTGTTTTTGAAGTCTCCAACGTATCTATGCAAGGGTGTGTACGCTAGGATTCCAAATCATATCAAAGAGAAGGTGAAGCCATTGATGATGTGTATGTATGTTGTTCAGTCTGGAGCTGCTTCAGAACTATTTGAGATGGTTGACGCCAACACGAGCATGGACGTGTCAGGATTCACTGGCAGAATTCCAGATCAACAAAGCTTACGACTTTGAAGACCAGGGTACTGTCGTAACAGGGCTCATGCAAAGGTGCAATAAGTCTCTAACACTATATGTATTGGCGCTGCATTGGTCTAACTTGACCAAATACTGGTGGTGCAGCGGAATGCTCAGTGTTGGAGAGGACCTGTTGCTCGGACCAGACGGAAAAGGCAACTTTTATGAAATCCAGGTTGAGAGCATTGAAGTGCAACGTAAATCATCTCGGTCGCTTGCAGCTGGTGAAACGGGAGCAGTTCTTTTGAGCTTTGCGTCTTCCTCGGGCAAAGTTCTCCATGCTTGTTCAATTCGCAAAGGCATGATGTTGCTGCATCCCAGCCTGCGTGTAAGTGCGTGGTTAGTCGTTGAATCGTTGTATGCGAACACTTGTGCTGATGCTTGCCTCACTCTCACAAGCCAAAGGCCACACTGCAGTTTGACGCCGAGGTGAAGTTCCTCGCCGATACTCCCCGAAGAATACGAGAGAATTACCAGGCAGTGATCCATGCTGGGCCAATTCGTCAAATGGCCAGACTGGTGCATATCGAAGATGCTGGTATATCCACCAATACGGCGACTGCCACCACTTCCCAACCTTCTGTGGCGTCGTCGACTGCAACGACTCTGTGTCGCTTTCAGTTTATGTACTGGCCCGAGTACATTCGTCCAGATCTTCCGCTTTTATTGCGTGAAGGCAATGCCCAAGCCGCCGGTCGCGTGCTACGTGCAGTGCCGTTCAACAAAGAACAACCCACCAGTGTGAGGACTTGTTGAAGGCATTCAGTGGGCACACAATCAGCGCCAGAGTAAAAAACACACACACAAGAGAAGACTGAAAGAAGCATTGCGCCAAGGTGTAACTGGATAAACGCGGGGAGAACTAACCGAGTGAGGTAACATGCCGCATCTTTGAGGGAACCAATTGTTGGATCGCATTTCTTCATGAGAGTACGCAGCTGTCGCTTAGCTACAAATCCTTCTTCAGACGTTGAACAAACGTGTTTTCCCCATCGAGGATGCACCCTCTTGCTACTGAACAGCAACGCAATAGCCCACGTAATGCACTTGACGGGTACGATAGTTTCTCGCTTTCGTACGAGCTTGTTGGTCCGCCACATCGGTGAGACTCCCAGTCATTGTTGCCCGTGAGCGCTTGCCCATGCTGCCACTTAACAGGTGGTTGTCGTTGTTCTCGCACCAGTTTCTGGAGCATGTCCCCGTCCACCACGGGCTCACGCTTCGCATTCAACCAGCAATGGCTTTGCCACCCACTCAACCATTTGATCATGGAATCAATCAGCTGCTTGCTGTCCGTGTAAATGAACAACGGTTTGTGTCTGGATGGGTCCACCTGATTCGCGCGTTGCATGGCTTTCAACGCTGCCATCTACTCGGCTCAAAGTGTTGGTAACTCGATAATTGCTGCTCGATGTTGGATGCACCGTGTCGACCACTTTCCATTGGGCATGGGGTGGGAAAAAACACGAGTAGGCAGCGACACAATCTTCGCGGCCATTCTTCAAGGCGCTTCCTGCCAGGTTCGTTCGTGCATACTAATGTGTGTCAAACGCACCACCATAACACCACAAGCATCAGTTTCTCGAGGGCAACGCATCTCTTGTTGCGCTCTCCAAGCCTCCGAATCCGTGTCCGAGTCATTTTGGTCATGGTTGATCCACGACGGTGCGTGCGGTTTCATGAACGCCACGGCATCCTCGCCCTAGCGGAATCCTTTCCAAGTGGCACCAAAGAATCCATCCACTTGTTGTTTGGCATTGGCCCAGAGACGAAAGATACCGGGCTTGCGACCGATCGCCATGGCAAAGAAAGCCACACCTCCTAGTGGTGTCGGGTCATCGGTGTACGCGAACTGGTTGAGTTCTTGAGCAATTCTTTCTATCGCTGCAGACAACATACGTGTATGCTTCATTAGGATCATCATCATGGGCGGATCCACTCGAACGAAAACCTATAGGCCGGTGGTCTCTGCTGTTCCAGCCTGTGGATCCGCTACCCTAATGCAACTTGGATCTGCAGTAAGTGTAGATGCGGTTCGTTGGCATGGGGAGCTTGTCAGTCAAACATTGCAAGGATCAAACGTTCAAGTGAACTCCATTGCGTTGGTTAAACAAAGATACAACAAGGATGTGGCGTACAAGTCACCGAGCATCGACTGCCGGCTCTCTCACCCTAATACCCATAGCCATACTTCTTGCCATAACCATAGTCATAGTCCTTGCCATAGCCGTAGTCATACTTTTTGCCGTAGCCATAGTCATAGTCCTTGTGATAGTCCTTGCCATAACCATAGCCACCATATCCGTAGTCCTTGCCATAGCCACCATATCCGTAGTCCTTGCCATAGCCACCATACCCTCCGTAGCCACCGTAGCCACCGTAGCCACCATAGCCACCATAGCCACCATAGCCACCATAGCCTCCTCCATAGCCACCATAGCCGTAGCCGTTGTAGGGACCATACCCGCCATACCCGTAGCCACCATACCCGCCATACCCGTAGTCGTCATACTTCTTGGGGCCATAGCCATAGCCATAGTCCTTGCCATAACCATAGCCATAGCCATAGTCGTGGTGATCATGGTGGTCCTTGTCATAATACCCTTCGAGCTCTTCTTTCTTGGAGTCCTCGCTGTTGACGTCGTGCGACTCTTGTGACTTGCCAGTGGCAGAGGCAGTGGCAGTGCTCGCTTCTTTCTTGGACGCCTCCGTGGTGCTCGACTTGTTGTCTTCAGCGAGACTGCCCTGGCACAGGACACCAATCCACATCAATGCAACCAGTGATTTGACAATCTGGACCATCGTGTCTTCTTTGTTTGCTGAGGTTTTCTGCCGCTTGTTCACCACAAGGCAAATTGCCAACTGAACCAAACCGAACTGCTTCACTTTTTCACTCTTCACAGAGAAAATGCGACAAGAAACAAGAAAAAAATTGGCGTTCTTCTTCCTTTTCTTTTCTCCCTGCGCGAGACATCGCGTTCTTCTTCTTCTTCTATTTTTTGTTGTTGGGAGGTCCATTCACATCATGTTGTGCAATCTTCTCGTAAACCCTTTTGAACGTTCCTCTCTCTCCAACCAACGCCTTCCTTCCATGGTATAGTTCACCGCAGAGCTGCTTCACGAGCGCGTTGGTCCGCCACATCGTTCCATTTTGAATACCAATCTCTTCTTCCAGTATGCGCTTTGACATGACGCCACAAGATCTTGCGACCACGTTTTTCGTTGAGCAGTTGTTCCAGCAAATCTCGGTTTTGAACTCTGGCGCCATCCGATTTGATCCAATTGTTGCGCTGCCAGGCCATAATCCATTGGGTCATGGATCGGATCAATAACAGGCTATCACTGAAAATGAACAACACTTGCTGTGCGCCGGGGTCTTCCAGGTTGGCGCGTTTCATAGCTTCCAGTGCGGCGCAGTATTCTGCGCGGTTGTTGGTGGCTTTGACTAGTCGAGTGCTCTCAAGCTTGGCGGCGACGTCCCATTGTGGATTATGCGGAAATACGCACGCAAAACCGGCCTTTACGTTTGCTTTGCCATTATGAATAGCACTTCCATCACAAAATGCCACCAATGTGTTGGTATCTCGAGGATCCGGGTCGCCTGAAGTAGAAGATGAAGCTGCAGCTACACTCGCAGCAGTCGCAGTAGTCCTATTTGAAGAAGACGAAACACTCGGTGTCATCTCACAGCTCGTAGACTGATAAAAGCCATCAAGAAACGCCTGGGCTTCCTGTCTAGTCTTGAACTTGCGAAACACTGGATTAGGAAAGCCTCGGATCTGCTGGTTCATCTCTTCAGCTGTGGTGAAAATTCCCTGTTGAAAGCCTCGACCCACCACATAAAACCAGCCAGAAGCCGGCAAAACATCCCCTTGTTGTTGTTGCTGTCGCTGTTGCTGTTGCTGTTGCGGCTGGTAGTGTTTGGCGTGGTACTGGCTCAAAAACGCTTGCGCTTTGGCTTGGGAATCAAACTTGCGGTATACTGGTTTGTCCACTCCGTCAATTTGGGGCACCACTTCTTGCCATGAATGAAATACCCCGGTCTGACGACCTTTGGCCACCACGTAAAACCATTTGGGATGTTGTTGTTGTTGCGGCTGGTGTTGTAAACGCTGTCTCTTGTTGGTCTGTAAGTGCACTTCTCGGTCTCTTTCTTCTTCTTCTTCTTCCTCATAGTACAAATACCGCTTTTGCGAGATCGATTCCCTGGTTATTGGCGATGTAGCGGAAGTGGCGACTGCAACTGTGGCGGTGGTGCGGAATGGTGAAGCCAATGCCGTTGCTTTTGAAGGTGGTGGAGGCGGCTCCACTCCAAATTGGCGCAGAAATGCTTCGGCCTGGGCTAACTCAGGGAATTTCTTGAATTTGGCATCTGCAAAGCCTTTCACTTGCGCTTCGGCTTGCGCCCAAGTAGTGAAAATGCCAGTCGTTCGCCCGTTGGCCACGGCATAAAACCCTGCTTTGGCCATTGTGCGTGTGCACAAAACCTGTTAACCCATTATCCGTTAATAACCCCTGCGCGGTTGGGTACCTGGTATTTCAAACCATTTGTTGCAAGACACCCAGGTGTCCAAACCAAACAAGCATGGCATCAATGGCAACCCAAGGACGTCGTGGCAATGTGAGCAAAGCTGACTGCTTGTATGAGAGCAAATGGTACCAAAGAACTTGATTCACTAAAACCTTTGTGAATAGGCCCGCCTTCCGCCAGAAGTGAACCGCGTGCTGTACGTGCGCAACCTGCCGTTCAAGATATCTTCGGAGGAAATGTACGACATTTTCGGCAAATACGGCGCCATTCGACAGATCCGTTTGGGCGTCAACAACGACACCCGCGGCACTGCGTTTGTGGTCTACGAGGATATTTACGACGCCAAAAACGCCGTCGACCATCTCTCAGGCTTCAATGTGTGTGGAAGATATTTAATCGTGTTGTACTACCAGGCCAATCGCATGCACAGCAAGCAACGCCAGTCCGCCAGTGGCCAGGAGGCATTGCAAAAGCAAAAGCAGGAATTACAGGAACTCAAAAACAAATACGGCGTCGAGTAAAAAAAGCCATCCGGCGTTGCAATACCATGTGTGACGACGTTCAGTCCAATAGCTCAGTTCAGGTCCCCCAATGAATCAGGTCTTGTCTTTTGCTGATCCAAACCCAATGACCCCCGCACATCATGAACAAAAAAGACAACAAGCAAAACAAAACAACGATTTCTTGCATTTACGTTCCAGCAAATGCTCTTGCCTTCTCTGTCTCTCTCGACGATGACGAACACACAACTCTTTTTGTTCTTGTTTGGATGGTGGGTTGATCTGACTTTGCTGGTGAACTGGAGTGTATTCCAAAAACGCAGAGTCGTCTAAACCACGCCAGCTTCGTTCTTGAGCTTGTCCACTAACTGGTCTACATCTTGGACTTTGATGCCGGCCTTTCGTGCCGCTGGCTCGCTCACTTGCACCACCTGAAGTCGTGGTGTCAAATCCACGCCCAAGGAATCGGCCGCCAGGGTCTCGATTTTTTTGCGCTTGGCCTTCATAATGTTGGGCAAAGTTGCATATCGTGGCTCATTGAGTCGAAGATCCGCTGTCACGACGGCAGGCAAAGGCAACTCGAGCGTTTCCACGCCGGCATCAGTTTCACGCGTGACTTGCATTTGCTTTTTGTCAGCCGAGAGCTCCACCTTGGAGGCAAACGTGGCCTGGCTCCAGTCCAACAAACCAGCCAGCAAAGCACCAGTCTGGGCCGCATCGGCGTCGATGGACTGCTTTCCGCAGAGCACAAGATCGGGTTTTTCCTTGTCCACAATCTTGGACAGCAATTTGGCCACGGCCAGAGGCTGCAATTCCTGGTCGGTACGCATTTCGGTGGTCACGTGGATGCCGCGATCCGCGCCGACGGCCAAAGCGGTACGAATGGTTTCTTGCGCTTGTTTGGGGCCAATGGACACGGCGACAATCTCTTTGGCGTGTTTTTTCTCTTTGAGTCGCACGGCTTCTTCCATGGCGATCTCACAAAACGGGTTCATCGACATTTTGACATTGTTGAGGTCAACTCCCTTGGGAGTGACCCGCACTTTGACGGCATAGTCGACCACGCGCTTGACGGCCACCAGAACCTTCATGTTGGTGCTTTTGAATGGATCTCTTTGTCTGCTCGTCACTTGCACTTCTGGATTCTGGGTGCTGCCACGCCAAAATTGCCCACCTACGCTCCACTTCACCTCGCCAACACACTGCTTTGATTGATGATGGGCTTGGGGGGGTGTTCACGCCGGATTTTTTTTACCACCCATCGGGGAGCTACCGACCGAAGAACCGTATCCAAGATCGGTATTTGGACTACCAGTAGTTCCCCCCACCCCCAACCCCCCGCCCCGGGCCAAATGAATTGAGGTGAATTGAGCCCAAATCTGGGGGGAGTGGTTACAATACCGTCTGAAAACTGGTACAGCATTCGGATTCTGATTGGCTCGTATTTGATCCCGTAAAGACCTGCATCTCTAGGGCCAGCCATCAGGGGTATTGGAGAGAAACATTCTTGTGGTCCTCCCCCCCCCCCCCCATTTCTTGTTGCTCTGGTGTCTGTCTGTTGGTATCAGCGTCCTTCTTGTCCGGTGGTGCCGTGGGTGGGTGTGTGGAAGAAGCACCAGCGTCGGAATTGTCTGTCTCCATTTTTGTTTCCATTTTCAAGCGCGTCACAAAAGGCCAAAGCCATAACAAACCCATGAAGAGCTGGACACGAAAGTTCACTCCGTTTCTGAAGAAGCGCTCGCCTGACCACCACCACCATCATCATCATCCACCTGGGGCAGCCACATGTTCTCCAGCCTTGACCACCATGGTCAAGCGACGATTCAGTCTGAGTGCTAGTGACCATGCCGTCGCCGCGGTGACCAATCAAGACTGCTCGTCTTCCTGCAGTACCAGCAGCAGTGTGCACAGCGCCGCGGAATTGCTCATGGAAGACGAATACAGGACGCCAGCTGCCACGGACGACCAGGAATTGCAGCAGCAGCAGCAGCAGCAACAACAACAACAACAGATGCGAGAGAAAACGTTTTATTTACGACGCGAGTTTCAACTGGAAAACGGCCAGGTGCTCCCACAAGTACAGGTTCGCTATGCCACCTACGGCACGCTCAACGCCAGTCGCGACAATGCCATTGTGATTTGCCATGCGCTGACCGGTAATGCGCGAGTGGATCAGTGGTGGCAGAGCTTTGTCGAAGAGCAATGGACCAACAAGTATTTCTTAGTGTGCTCCAACATTTTGGGTTCCTGTTGCGGCACTACCGGCCCGGCCAGTGTGCGTGACAATGCCACAGGCCAACGCTTTGCCAGCGATTTCCCCAGAATCACCGTGCGTGATGCGGTCCGTTTGCAGAGATTGCTGTTGCAAGAAGAACTCGGGGTTCAACGCGTGCAAAGTGTGATTGGTGGATCACTTGGTGGCATGCAGACCCTGGAATGGGCTTTCTTTGGACCGCAATTCGTGCGGAGTTTCATTCCCATCGCGTGCAATTCCCACCATTCTGCGTGGCAGATCGGCATGAGCGAGTTGCAGCGTCAGGCGATCACCAACGACCCAGCGTTCCAAAACGGCTTGTACGACCCCGAATGCCCGCCTCGCCAAGGGCTGTCGCTGGCACGACAGATCGCCATGATGAGCTATCGCACCCATCAAGTGTATGCCGACAAGTACGGTCGCAACACCTGCACCGACAAGACCAACAAGTTTTTGGTCCAGTCGTATCTGGAATACCAGGGCGAAAAGTTTCTCGGTCGCTTTGATACCAACTCGTACATCACCTTGACCCATCTCATGGATTCCCATGACGTTGGTCGCGGACGCGGAGGCATTGCCAAAGCCTTGGCGTCGCTTGAACAGCCGTCGTTGGTGTTTGGCGTGGAATCGGATGTCTTGTACCCCATCACGGAACAAGAAGAACTGGCCAACGCATTGCCCAATGCTTGCCTGGTTCGCATCGATTCTCCGCATGGCCACGACGGCTTTCTTCTTCAACAAGAAGAAATCGCTCGGCGAGCATTCGAGTTTCTCCAGGCGCTTCCTCACGAGTAAGAATCCCATTGATTGGACGAACTTCGGGAAGGTTTTGGAATCAATGCAAACGCGAGCCTCACTCTACACGACGCCAATCTGTTGCGCCAGTGATATGGTCCCAGCGATTGGTGGAGTCATCTCAAAACACGAAAGCGGGGAAAGATGGACAAAACGATGACTGGACGAAGAAGAAGACCGCAGACACCCAAGCCGATGGAACTTCCAAATGGACTGTCTGCTTCCGAGGAGACAGGTCCGTTCGATTCTCCTGAAAGTGCTTTGGTGATGCTGGTGCTGGTGCTTCTTGCTGGTCTCGGCTTTCATCAGTTGTGGCACATGTTCCCCTCCCTCCCTTTTGCATTTTCGGATGACGACCTCGTTGTGTACAGTGAATGCGTTGATGCTTTGGAGAGACAAATGCATTGCATTGTGGACCATTTTCAACCGTCACAAGTAGAGTAGTTAGTAGTGAATGTCTTGACCCTCTCTGCCAAAGGCCCAAATACAATGCTTTTTCCCCGTCACGTCTTGAGCTTCCCATCAAATGCCGATCGAATTCCTTCTTTCGACGTGAAGTGACAAGCTGTTGATGATGCCTGGCCAACAAACAATTCACTTGTGTGGGTCGATGCCGCTGCTCCATGCGCGTCTGCGCAGTTGAAGGCACCGTTCAACTAAGGTCGTGCAGAGCCCCCAGGAACGCAAAGAAGAAGAAGAAGAAGAAGAAGAAGAGGAAGAAGAAGAAGAAGTGTGTTGCGGAGGGGTTCGTGGCGACAACTAGCAAGACCGCCAAGCCAGAGGAATCGTTTGGTGCTGATCTGGACCGACAAGAAGTCCACGACTCGTTTCTGAACGAGTCCAGTCTTCCGCACCGTTTGTTATTGGTTGTGTTCTTCCCAACGGCAGCAACCAACAAACGACCGCCCACGTCGCCCACATGGAGCTATTCCAAGTGGGCGAGGCGGCAGGAGCTGAAGTCGACCAACACGACGAGAATCATGGGGGATGATCACAAGGAGAACGCACAGGAAGAATGCGAGTACGATGATGACTATGAAGACGAAAGTGACGACGAAGATGAAGACTTTGGCAAGTTCGAAGACCAGCAAGTGTGCGAAGAAGGCATTTTCGATGGATGCGCCCGAGGACTTTGGCTGCGCCATGGATGTGTTGCGGTACCAACGAAAGGATCGACAATGACGGCGACGACAAGTGAAGGTACCAAGACCAAAGTGAAGATACCAATGATGAACAAGATGAAGAAGACGGACGGTCACCAACACAAATGAGCCAAGAAACAAGAAGCGTCGTTATGGATGCCAAACCGACAACTACCCGGTGAAAGGGGGAAGAAGAGAAGACAATGGTGTATGTGGAGCTGAACAGAAGTAGCGACAAGAAAGGAAAGGATAAAAAGGATTGATAACAGGACTCACTTTGCCTTTTGCACCTCACCATACAAATATCTTCTTCATTCCACGACGGTAAGCAAGATCGACGGACCGTCTTGGAGAACCGGTTGTCTTCGTGGAACGGAAACGCTACAAGGAATACGACAGGATGAAGATTCCTGTGACGACTATGATGACGCAGAAGACCAAGAAGTCCACGAGGGGACCCAACACTATCCACAATCGTGCAAGCGGAGACTGACGGGATTGACACCCCACCGGACCCGCGCGATCCATCGAGCCTGGTGGCGTTTTGTGACGGTACCAACCACCACCTCCCTTTACTCTGCTGCGCTGGTGTGTTGGTCACTTGTCAACGCTCTGTCTATGCTTCTCGTGTGCAGGAAGTGCCTTGAAGAATGGTTCTCGCAATTACGTGGCCGCGTTTGCCTGTATCTTTCCACACAATGCCACCTGGAATGTCGTGGAGCGTGTTCACCCCAATTTCTTTGCCAGCCATCGCGTCACCAGCAATCGAGCAGAGTTTGCGGCGGCGCTCAGGGCCATCGAGACCGCGAACCGTCATGATCGTCACCAACGCAAACCGCTGTTCATCTTCCGGACAGCCAGAACCTCATTGATTGCATGACCAGGCACGTGTTCACGTGGCAAACAAATGGCTGGCGCAATGTTCACCACGACCCCGTGGCCAATCAAGACATTCTGAAAAGCATTATGCAAGCACAGGGCCAGCGAGTGATCTGGTGGCATTACGTTCGCGCCCACACTGGCCGCGAAGACTGGGCGTCGCATTGGAATGACACTGCCGACGACAGCGCTCGCGAGAAAGCAAGAAGTTGTTTCAATGTCTGGTGAACTCCACCGCCAAAAACCCTAAAACAAGCAGTTGATTGCTCAGTTTTTACTGTTAACAGATCGTCCAGCAAGCAAACACAACAGTTTGGTTCGCTTCTCAAGTTTGTGTTGTCGTTTATGTTGCTTTTGCTGGTCTTCTCAGGTGGCCGAATCGTTTCAAGGACCAATGATCGTGGTGAAGGATGTGAGCGAACGGGGCCATCCTGACGATGAATGCTGCCCGTGGTGGAGATGAATCAAAGGGAGGATCTGGTTGATTACGACGGCAATTCGTTGATGGAAGACGCCGTCTGGCCATTGTTGTTCTCGGAAAAAGGTCCAGCACACGGGTTCGATCCGAACAAGAATCCAGCGATGCAACGTTGACGACTCTTCTCTGCCTGGTCTCGGGTGGAAGTGCCGTCGTCACTTCAGTTTTGGTTCAGTTGGCAACTTGCCAAGTGGAGAACAAGTGGCGGCATCAGCAAGACAGACCCAAGCTGCCTCAAAACCAGACGGACAACTCAGACATTCGTTGCGAGTTGTGGCGAATCCTCTGTCCAGAATCCGTTCATCAATTGAACAACATGCAGACAGGTAGATCTGGTGTGACGAGAGGGATCGGGAGCTATGGCTGATACTGCAAGGGTTCAAAGGGATCCGCACCAACCGACTCGATCTCGCTGTCGGTTGTCGAGTCTGATGGAGCACCAAAGCATTCCATGAGCAGATCCTCGTCGAGGTCGTTGGGTGAGCTCGTTACTGGATCACCTTGGCGGCTGGTCTCGTGCTGGGCTTCACTGAGATTTGTGTTGACAAACGGTGGAGCTACGACAAGTTGAAGCTCATGGGGGCCATTCAGTTGTTGAGAGTCACTGGTGGCGCTTTGGGTCGAGGAGTCGAACAGTCGGCTGGTGCAAGCGACTTCTGGAAGAACAAGCTGTTGTTGTAGAGCCACCCCAAGCAGTTGCAGGTCCATGGTTGCAGCAGCAAGCACATGGCTTAGTGGATCGTTGGTCACTGCACCGCTGGGTAAGTCGACAAAACCGGCAGCATCCGATTTGTGGATGGTCGTCGTGGGATGCCATGACATGCGTTTTCGAGCTTTGTTGCGTCTTCTTCTCGCCAACTTTTCGCGGTGTTTTTGCCAGTGGCTCATCGTTTGTCGGGTGGTCTTGGTGCCGACATGTTGCGCGACACGTTTCCATGGCCCATTCGGGTACAGTTCCAGTCCTTCCATGAACCGAGCATGATCTTGGAGGGTCCATGTGTTGTTGGCATTGGTTGGTTGCTCGCCGTGTGTGGGACTGATCTCATGCTCCACACTTTGAATGGTGAAAGACATATTCATCGGGTTGAGCAGTTGCTAGTCTTGGGCTCTTGAACACCGATTCCATGCCGCCTGGAGCTCTGCAAGTCGATTGAGCTCAAACAACTCGTTTTGTGCTCAACGCGAGGTGGTCATGGTGGCCTTGTCGACTCTACAGCTCAAATGGTAGGATCTTTTGGAAAATGAACGCGCATGTATACGTCCTGCTCCTGCCTGCCAGTTGAGAGGCTGTCCAGAGAACAACGCTTGGCCGCCAAAAGCCACAGCCGTCGCAATCTGTAATGTGGGACACCTCTAGAATCATAATACCCACCTCGAGGTGTCACACTGTCTTTGGAGCGACACATGACGTTGTTCAATATCAAATCAACCAGACGAGCAGAGAGATTCTGCAAAACCTCGTGCAAGTGGCTCCAACAATGTACCGTTCTCAACGGGGATCCAGATGCAGAGGGTACTGGATCAAGATTCTTTTGATTGGACTGGTGAAAGATGGCCACTTTGGTGCATCTATCATCGGGTGGGGACTTGCAGAACGCCATGGTTTCGCTCGTCAATTAATGCCTGGAAGTGCCAGGTTCCAGGTACATCAAGGTTGCATCCGTCGTTGCTGGGGGTGCGCCTCGAGGGATATGCACAAGAAGTATTGTTGCGCACTCGGTCTGTTCCATGCTCAATGACACGAGTTCAGTTATCAAGTAAGCGCATGGGTCGCATTCCTGTGGTGCATGCCGTTGATTTGCGTGTATGTCGGATCGTTTCTGTCAGAGAGCTTCTGGTGGTGACATCCACATAGAGCACAGATAATGAAGAAGACGAACAAGTAGAGAGCATGTACTCCATGTTGTGCGCTACTGAGGAGTTTTTGCGCGATTCTTCTGTGTTCTTTTCCCTTTTGTGGGATTGTCGTCGGTGTTGATGATCTCCAGACGGCACTCCAAGGGGTGACGATGGTGGTTGGGCCATCTGGCTCAACAAAACCGTTCATCGACATTGTCCAAATCTCAGCGCAACTCAGTCATCTCATGGTGATGGATGATACTCGATTTTGGTCCATCTATCTCGTTTCACACCACGTGGAATCCATCCGCACAGTGGTGGGCCACCATGGTCGACCCATGGACGACCGTGAGAATTCAATCGGCATGTGCAGATTGAAGACATTTGCGTGGGTTAGGCCGGAGCTCATCAAAGTGCCCTTGCGAGTGGTAGATGCGGCAAGTGGAACCAACCAGCTGAAGTGACGACAAAAGAGTCTCAAGCGTTTGGTTCAGTCTGTGGAGTCCACTTGAAGTGAACCATCGGGACATTCAGCGTATCCTATGCCTCGGATTCAGACCCCAAATGTTCTCCTAGTCTCCCAAGTGCTCATCTCGTTCCACTTCAATCAGACAAATCGATCCGACGAAGCAGCAAACGCCACGTAGCAAGCCAAAAAGTCGGTGAACGAGAGAAACGGCAGCGTCGGTGTCTCGGGAAGTGCGTGAAGCGACACTTGACGCGTTTCAATCATTCGCGTCAACAGATGGCGGAGCTTGTTGGGTGTCACTCGATGGCTTTTCTCGTAGTCTCTTGCCAGGCCACAGACTTTCCACTGTTGGCCACTTTGGAAGAGAACAACACCAACCCATCAGCTCAAGTGATCCGACCGCGCTTTTCTTGATAAATCTCATGCAGCGAGCATGCACCAACCAGAGTTGCTCAAGAGCCTTGAGTGTGCCGACCAGCGTCAGTTTGGTTGGCGAATCCTCGTCAGCTCCTCGACTCAAATGACGTTCAAATGCGTCACGAATCTCAACTATATGGTCCCCGACAAGGTCCAAAAGATCCATCACCAATCCCCGAGGTAGCGCATGTTGCTCTCTCTGTTGTGGTGGGTCGGTAGTCCTGTCGGTGTCACCGCGCTACACACAGAACAAGAAGAAAAGGTCAGGGATGCTCGTGCCAACGAAGAAGAGCCGCCGATCGAACCAACTCACGCTTTGATTCTCTTCCACGTCGGCTCGAACAACTGGCGCTCTAGCTGCTGCTGCTACGATCCCCATCACAGAATTGACGAATTGACGGTGTCACTCGCTATCAAAACCTCTGCAAGGACTATGGTAGGACTCACTTCTGTATTCTCGTGTGCATCGCACCAAGAGAATCTCTCCTTGACTCACGTGTTGGGTCTGTTTACTGGAGAAAACCAAGTCACTGTCAAATCCATCCATGGAAAGACACCGCCAAGAGAGTGAATTAAACCCAACACCTGAACTTTTTGCAAAGAAAGTCGATGACTTGAGGCTCACAGGAGAGTAGGCACAGCGTGCGGGTCATGGCCAAAGGATCTCGTTCGTGGCTTGAGGAGGAGGAGTCTTGCATGTAGTTGCGACGCACTAGATGCCACGAGAGCTTCTCAATGGAACAAGTGGACTCCACGGGGATGAACGGCATCTCCTGTAACAAAGTGACCACATCGTCTTCTTGTAGGTGGCGTGTTGCAAGGATCTCCAGACGCAGTAGCTGCATGCTTGTCAAAGAAGCTGAAGTGCCAAGTGTAACGGATGGGTTCCATAACCCGGGCCGGGTCATGAAACCCATGAGCCCCCCCAAACCCGATCAGATTTTTGTGTGGACCACCTTCTGCGTTTCTTTCTTGCTTTCTCTGCATTTCTTGTCTATTCACGGTTATTTTTCCAGGCTGTTCGTGGTCCAGTCCCAGAAATGAAAAGAACTTCTCTAAAACAGGATCTCTGTACTGTATAGCCGGATACTCGGATAGAAAAAGACAGCGACGGAAAATAAAGCGAAAAAAGATTTCGGGAAACCTGTAAAAATCGATGCAAGCACCACTTTTGATTTGGGCGCCCTCTTGGGGTTCTTTTTTGAGGGGGGGGGGGGGGGAGTGGCACTACCCCACCCAACAACAACAACAGCATGTGACTCAGTTCAAAAAGCCAAGCCACCCCCAAGTGTTCACAATCCCAAAAGCGTATATTTAGTATCAAAGCAGGCTGCGGGGTGCATTTTTGCCACTAAATTGCTGTGAAGAGAAACTTGGAAAGTGGGTGGCGAGTAAGTAAAGTAAAGGAAAGAGAATGCCCGCGAATCTGATTCCAGCGGACCAGGAAGAAGAAGCTGAAGAAGAAGAAGAAGAAGAAGAAGAAGAGGAGCAGGAGACTGAGGAAGAGCCGCATGCGCCGGCGAATGGTCACTTGCACCTCAAGGCGTCGGGAGCTTCGTCGTCGTCGTCGTCGTTGTCGTCCTCGTCCTCGTCGGCGTTGGCAAATGATTTGGAGCAACGACTGGTGGCGCGGGGGAAACTGCTTTTGGCTGCGTATCAGCTGCAAAAGCACCATCAGAATCAGATCCAGTGCCAGCCAACCGAGAATGGGCGCAATGGACTGCTTACCATCAAGAATCTGCAAGAAGCGCTGCAGCTCTCGAAGGCACAGACCAAACAGTTGATGGACGCATGTTTGATGGCCGCCAACGATGGTCGTGAGCAGGAGGAGGAAGAGGAGGGGCCCCGGTCAGCCAAATCTAGCAATCCGATTGGCCACTGGCAGCAATGGCTGAATCTTCAAAAGCAAAACAGCCAATTGCTGGATGCTCTAGAGCGGCAGAGTGTCAAGTTGCTGGAAGTGCTAACGTCTTCCCACGGTGCAAGTGGTGGTGGGCCCCACAGCACGGGGAGTTCTCTCAGCCAACACGCGCTGGTGACCTCGTTGCGTCAGTCGATGATGCATTTGCTGCACCAAAAGCGCCAATTGGAGAACCGAAGTCTGGAAGAACTGCACCAGTTGGGTCCACCTGTGTCATTGCAGAAGCAGCCTCAAGAAGAATCGGGTGCATGGCTCTCGCAACCGCAGATCCAGGAACTTGTGCACCAACAAACGGAGCATTTGCATCAGGAATTGGAGGATGCCAAGGGACTGATTAGCGATCTCAAAGTCAAAGTCAATGCGTATCGCAGCCAGATCGCAGTCATTTCGTCGTCCAAGGCGTCGACCCCGAGGAATTCGATCCATCAAGACGCTCAATTGCCCCACCAACCGCCCCCTAGTGCTGATTCCAGTAGTAGCACAAGCACCAGCTCGGACCAGTCTCGTCGAGAAATTGCTCGTCTCAAGACCCAATTGCAAGAAAAAGAGGAATTGCTACAGCATTTGCGCGTGAACCTGGACCAAGTGGTGCAGAAACAGTATCAAATGGACCAGCAGCTGCGGCGGTTGCGCCAACAGAATGAGCGACTGGAAAGTGACAAGGCGCGCATTGAGAAGAGTCTGTCGGACAAACGCACGTTGTTCCAGCGTGCATTTTCGGTGAAAACCAAGCAGTTGGACCAGTTTTGTCGTGACATCCCGTTGCCCAGCAACTATGAAAAATGGACAGACGAGAATGGTATCATTTTCTTTCGACGCAATGACTGTGCCAGTGGGCCCGAACTGGAAGACCCACGGGTGGCGGCCGCGTTGGCCAAGTATGGCGTCGGCGCGGTGGCGAACGGCACACCAAATGCTGCAGCGAATGCTCCCAATGGTGGGCATGGCGGCATGACAGCAGCTTCTTCAAGAGCTTCGCCGAGATCGGCGAGTGGGCGCATACAAACGGTGGGTTCTCGACTTCATTTGGATTCGATGGGAATGGATGAAGACGTGATTCCTCTGGATCTCGAAGAGAAGAAGACGGTTGATGATTTCCAGACGCCTTTGCCGGAAGGATGGGAAATGCGTGTGACAACCAACGGTGCCGTGTTCTTTGTGCACCCGAGACTCAAGATCACGACCTGGAAAGACCCCCGCGAAGACTACGATGAAGAGAGCAGCAAGCAACTCAATAGTGATAGGAACAATCATGACAAGCAGGCAAAAGAGCCATCAATGGCCTCGCCTAGGAAGGGTGGTAACTCGATGAAGGAAGAGCATACCAACAAGGGGAGACCGAACCTGACGATCGATACCCAGATGTCAAGTGAAGAGTATCAAAGTCCTGGTCAAGACGACGACTATAGACAAGAACAACAACATGAAGAAGCAAAAGAAGACGAAGAAGATGGAGCGGACCCATTCGCGGAAGGTCCCGTGCCTGGTGACTATGAGCAGGAACAACAAGAGGGGCAGCAAGAAGAGCAGGACAGCCAACTGTTTGATGTGGTTTTCGAAGGCAAGGGGCCGATTGGCATTCACTTTCAAGCCAACTATCCAGATGAAGGCGCCACCGTTCGTCGCATTGTGGCTGGCACGGCTGCGAGTGAAAAAGGTGTTTTACAACCGTTTGATCGGTTGGTGTTTGTGAACAAGAACAGCGTGTCCGAAGCTCCTTTTCGCCATATTATGCTCTTGCTGAAGGGCGGCTTGCGTCCGTTGACTTTGACGTTTGAGCGTCCAGCGCACCCGGTTCAAGTAGAGTATCGTCGCAAGAGTTCTCGCGGCCATAGCAGCAGTAGCAGCAGTAGCAGCGGTGGTCGTGGACGATATGGAAGGCTACCATCAGATGTCGAACTGGACGAAGAGATTGCTTTTGACGAAGAAGAGAGCCGCCATCACCAAGGTCGCAGTGCTCGTGGCTCCAATCAGCATCAGAATCAGCAACAATCAGCAGTGGCAGCATCAGCGACAGGAGCGATTGAGCCCGACCATGTGATGTTGGTGTCTCCTCGCGGCCAGCGACCGACTTCGGCTTCTGCATCATCGTCCCCTTCCCGAGCGGTCGCATCGGCACCTCTTCCTGAAGAAGATTACACGTTTGCGGATCGCATCATCACTGGGTTGTTCTCGTTGTTTTGGGAACCTCCTGAACCCGTCGAAGGCAGTTCGCTGCAAGTGGTTTGATGAATGCAGTTGTCTTTTTATTCTCCTTCTTGGCGGTCCTCTCCGCGCGCTCACTTCTCTGAATGGATCGCGTGCGCTTCTCAACCTCGTGCTCGTACATCATTCCATCCATACAACACCATGGACCAACGGTTTCGCAGGATTCCATCGCCCAGAATCCCCCGCGATCTCGTCCAATGACGACGGCATAGTCATACGCTTCTCCATTTGATGTTGCTTCGTCATAGTCTGGGAAGTAGCACTCCCTGGTGTGCTTGGGTTCATGAGCTTGGTCTTTGGCGTTGGTTCAGAGGCGATAGGTGCCAAATTGACATCCTTTGGCCACGGCGTACAAGCCTTCCAACCAAATGGGCCGACCCAAGCCGGTTTGTTGGTGGTTATTGACCATGGCGTCACGAAACTGCTAGAAATGCTTGATGACGTCCTCATAATCATCAAATTGTTGCCATCAGGCGTCGCTCAACCCATGGATTTGCAGTTGCAACTCGTTCATCATCACAACAAGCACCAGCCAGAATACCATTCGTGGACCATATACATGCGCATGCTCAATGGAACTGATCCATGCAATAGATGGAACGACAAAACCATCCGTTTCTCCACTTACCATTGGTATCATATGCACATGGCGTCATTCGCAAACCCACAAGAGAGGGCCATGGGACCAACCAAGTTGACGGCATTGTACAGCATGCTTGGCCATCATTCTGCTTGAAGTGAATCCGTACTTAAACGAGCGAACGTACCACACCAAAGCACCAGTGGTCAAACACCACTTATCGGTGGCACCAAAAAACAGCAATATCCGTCATACCCCATGAGTGCAGTGGAAGAAACGGCGCTGGTGCTGGAGCAACTGGTGGATTTGGTGGCAATCCAGGCAGAACTGCAGTGTCCTCTTTGTCACGATGTGTTTGTCAAGGTATCGCACACTGTCTTTCTCTCTCTCTCTCTCGCTCTGTTTTGTGGAGGGAAAAGAAGCCAATGCCTTGGGACTGACTGGTGAATGATGGAATGGTACTCTAGCCCATCTCGACTTGTTGTGGTCATTCTTTCTGGTGTGTATGTGTGTGTGTGTGTTGGCGGGGGGGGGGGGGTGGAGGAGGAGGGGAAGGGAGGGAGCCTCTTTGATTGTCTTTGTGTGTGTTGATGTGTTGCGGTGTTGCTGTTTGCTGTTGGTGTGGTGGTGGCTGCTTTGTCTCTTGGGACCAGTCGCAATTGTTTGCTGGAGATTCTATTGGCAAGTGCACAACTGCAGGAAGCCACTTGTCCCGTGTGTCGTATGGCATTTGGCGATTCGTTTGGTGTCCATGACGACCAGCAGCAACTGCAATTGCAGTTTCACGTCAACGTTGCACTCTCCAACATTGCTCAAGTGAGGCTGCCGTGGTGCATGGGAAACATCTTTGTTGGGTCCTGACGGAACTGTGAACTATGTGGTGTGTATATTGAATGGACTGGATGCGTATATTCCAAACAGATTGTCACGGCGTCCAAGACGTACCCCAATGGCATGGAACAAGAAGACCATCGACGTCAACGTCAACGAGAAGAGCAAGAAGAAGAGAAACGATTTGCATGGAAGAAAGACCGCTTGCAGGCGAAATGGCAGATCCAAATGATGTCGTCCAATGCGGAGACCTTTCATCGTCGACGAAGACGCCAACGATCGAGTTCTTCACTGTCCGAGATTGAAAGTAGCCACACCAGCGACGAAGAGTTGGATGACGCAAGACCTGGCTCGTTTGTTCGCCGACGATGGCAGGACATGGCACACGAGTTTCCAGAAGTTCGAGTTGAAACGACCATTGAAGGTCAACTTGAGATCAAACGCAACGTTGTGTTGGACACGGAGATGGACAATGAAGACGGATATCAAGCAATGCGGTAGGTTTTGTTGGTGCTGTATGGGACACTGCACTACAATCACGCCCATGTATTCACCTATGGGTGATGGATAGGTTGAGTCTGTGTGTGATGGAGTTCCCGCAACAGTTATCCAACGACGTGTCTTCCTCTGGGCAAGAGCAAGAGTGTGAACTCGCGTTGATTCGCATGGAAGAAGACGAAGAAATGGACTCGAATGGATTCCCCTTGTTTTTGGACACGAGTGGCGATGATGACACGCTGGTGGTGCCGAACTACTACAATGACATTCGTTTACAAGTCAAAGATGCCGAAGTAAAAAAGATTGCTGTTTTTTCGTTGGTGTGGTGGCTCGAAAACCTCGGTGGGGCTGATCCTAGTATGGCGATGGATTGACTTTTCAGGGCAATATAGCACTGGAGCGAACCCGAGCGGCCAACCGCGGCGTGATTACCTTTCCCAATCTTCGACTAGACGTTCCTGACGGTGAGACGTGTCGTCAATCGCTTGGATGGATGGACCAACTGGCTGACCTGACTCTGATCATGGCCAGGTATTTACACATTTCGATTCGAAGATGAATTGTATGGGGTGTACATGGAGATCCAAGCTCGCGTTGGTGCTCCCATGGAGCACGATGAGGAGGATCCAGCGGACTTAACCAACTCCCAAGAAGACGCAGGCTATTTTGTGCTTGGTCAAGCGAGAGAACGAAGACGAGGAAGAGTTGCAGACCATGATGACGAAGACGAAGACGAAGACCAAGACCAAGAGCATGAAGAACGTGGATGGTCCTCGGACGATTCGTTCATTGTGAATGACGAGGAAGCAAGAGAAGAAGACGAACCGATGACTCATGGTGCGTATTTCTCCGATGACGACCAAGAAGAAGAAGAAGCAACAGAAGATCACGCGTGGGAACGCCGCCAAGCAGAGCACAGTGCAACATCCTTGAATCATCGAAAGCGAAAACGAACAAACCGAATGGACGACTCAGAAGATGACGAACACAACGCGGCGTTCAACGCGTTCGGGGCAACGGGCGATTCTGAAACGGACCAAGGGGATGAAGTCGATGATGAGATGATGCGTGAGTATCACACTGTCGCTGATGATCACGAGCAAAGAGAAGAGTATGATGACGATGACGACGATGAAGACGTGTGGCGTGCGCCAAAGAAAAAGAAAGCACATGTGGGGCATGTTCTTGAGGACAGCGAGGATGAAGAGGATGACGATTTTGACAGCAAGTTGGAGAACAGCGACGACGACGACGACGACGGCAGCGACGTCAAGGATGAGACGGAAGGCGAAGATCCACGAGTGAATAATGAGGATGAAGAGATCGATGAACACGAGGCCAAGGAGGATGACCCATGTGACAACGATGGTAATGTTATCCAAGACGAGGACGAGCCTCCAGTCAAGTATGAACATGGAGACGACGATGAGAACGAAGAAAGCTTCAAGGTTGAGCACGGCCACAGCGGAAGCACTTCCATCAAAGATGAAGTCAAAGAGGAATTGGAGCCTCGGATCAAGAACGAATTCATCGAGGAGGCAGAAGAGAAGGAAGCCGAGAGTGATGGAAAGGATCATGACGACGAGGAAGTCAGTGTGAAGGAAGAAGAAGATCCTGACTCTCACACTCGCGAGGAAGTAAGTGACAGCGATCACGACCAGAACGAAGAGGAAGAGTGCTCCAGTGTTGAAGCAGATGATGAGGATGAACTTGACCCACAGGACGAACACGATTATGACGAGATCGTCATGGATGAGGAGCACTTTGCTCAACAAGTCTCGGATGAACAGGAATCGTTGAGTGACCAGGATGACCAGGTAGTTCGCGATGACAACAGTGATAGTGTGCCCTCGAGTCAAGAGGAAATGACAAATGACGAAGAGGAAGACGATCGGGACAACGTTGGCGAGGAACGACAAGAATCATACGATGAAGCTGCAGAAGTAGACGACGACGACGAAGAAGAAGAAGACTCGCCATAGCGAACAACACTTGGTAAACGCGTTTTTGGTGTTGATCTCTTTCACTCCTTCACGTCTGATGTCGCCTGTGCATACTGCAGCTTACGCTTTGAGATCAATCGGACTGGTGGACACGGCAGGCTTTCCATCCACACTTCCAGACGTTTATCCTGAAGTCTTGCGTCACGTCACAACACGTTGAGCCAGAGACGAGTGTGCGAATCACTTCGCTCAAGAGTGGAAACCCAAGCTACTGATGCTAGCACTTTGCAGCAACCGTTGAAAGTCAGTCCAAACACAAGCTCTTTGACATGATCAACTGATGCGAGGACCTCTTTGACATTTCTCAATCCATTTGTCGAGCACCACAAACTCTTGTGGGATCCATGGCAAACCACCACCAGTTGGCGATACAACGTGCGCAATCCTCCACCAGTTCTTCAGAGAGTTTCAATGATTTGGTCTTTGAGTAGTCGGATCAACGAGCATGTCGACACCATGCTGTGAATGTGTTCCAATCCAGCAGCATCCCAAAAGATCTGGCGCACTTGTTCGTCTGCCGGACTCGCTGCGCAAAATGTTTCTCAATACTAACCAAACTATAGCGATTCAACGCAATTATGAACCAGTCAAGCAAGAGCATACAGCAAGCACAAGACAACCGTCGTGGTGGTGGGAACAACTATGCGCTTTCAATATCGACACGCAATTGAAACACAAAGGAATGCCAACAAACTGGAAGTTGTTTGGATACACGATCAAAACCTGTGAGCACACGGCAGCGTTTTTGCTTTTGTTGAACGCCCGTGGCACCAGCGACAGCAACGGCAATAGCAACGAGAGGGAAAGTGTACTTCATGGTTGGAGAAGTGACTGGATTCCAAGACGAACGATGAAAAATGAGTTGAGGTCACTCGCTTGTTCGCTGGGCGGCACCGTGGTGGAGGTCAGAACCAAAGAATGCCGTGGCGGTTTCTCTCCAAAGTCCAATTCATTTGGCTTGTTCCAGTTGTGAAATATGGTCGCAGTCACACAAATGTAATGCTCACCAACACACCAATGCATGATCATGTGCTGTGCAGGGTCTCAGAAGCGTGTGTCACCTCAATCACCAAAGATTCTGCATCGTAGCTAATGCCACTCCACCGCATGATTCACCACAGAATGGTAGGCTTTCTGCGATCGTCCAATACATTTTAAGTTGTACCAGCAACGACCATGCTTCAAGCAAAAGAGGATGATGATTTATAGCGTGTTCGATAGGCTCCAAGTCGCATGTGGCAAGCCCACCCACTTGCTTCTAATGCAATCGCTTTGAATTCAAGTGGTCGCCTGTCGCCACTGACACACAGCTGGCGTGTGGGTTCTGTTTGAAGGTTGTCTTGGACCAGCTGACTCGTGTGATCCCACCCACTAGCCATTCAATGACACTGTGGTTGCAAAGGTCTACAGCCTCGTTGTTCACGGAAGACCACGAAGTCCAAGAAGAAGAAGACCAAGTAGACCAAAGAAGAAGAAGAAGCGTCGGGATACTCGGTTTGGTGTTTGACAGCCACTTTTTGGTTCTCTGCATTTCCGTCAAGTGGTTATGGTGCCAACGATTGCTTTAGCTTGGCAATCGCTTGCTGCAACATCTGCTTTTGGTTCATTCGAACATGGAGACAGGCTTCCATCCACTCTTCTAGATCAGGTTTCTTTAGTAACTCGGCATCTTCCTACTCGCAGAGAGACACAAACCGAATCAGCCCTCTACTGAGACAGATCGTCGTTCTTGATGGGACACAGAATGATCCAGCGATCGTACCTCGAGAGTTGTCGGGTAAGCAGTCAATTTGCTTTGGCAAATCTCCAGCATCTGCTTGGCGACTTGCTGATTAACGGAAGCGGTGCCCGAGCCCTTTGCTTGAAGCGATTCCTTGACTCGTGACAGCTCGTCTATTGAAGAAGCCGCAAACAGTTCGAGTAGTTTGATGCTTGGTGGCGCGATCTCACCCTTGTGATTGATTACCAGCGTCTAATCATTTCCAGATATCCCCATCAGCACAGCCAACAACGAGGTGAGGCCAGTGGAGCTTGCAAGCATCAAGCAATTGTTGCACAAACCGGCAGCTTGGACTTGAATCCCAGTTGTTCCAACAGAGTCTGACGTTCGCTTTCGACTTGAGCAGTTGCTGGAGTTTGGGTTTGCTGCTGTTGTTCCAAGAAGTTCATCAAGGACACTTCGACTTGATCAAATGGATTGGAGTCAATGGCGAAACCGTAATTCCGTAGCAACTTGGCGTTGGAGAGTTGTCCGTATCGCAAAAACAATTGCTCGCCCTTGGCATATTCACGCGTCGTTTGGACCACAAACGCTTGTTGTTGGGGATCGTAAAAGTGGTCGCATTCATCGCTGCAAGAACCCAACATGAGCAACACTCAGGAATGATCAAACGACGAACAGATAACCCTGTAGCGATACCCACGTACCCTTCAATGCTGTGATTGAAGAAATCAAAGAACGGAATCAACGTGAAAGGCTGGTTGGCTCCCGACGTCGCGCGCGATAACAGAATCGAAATGGCCCAAAAGAATTGTTCGCGACCTAGCATCTGGTTGTCTTTGCCGAGTAAATGCGCATACAATCGCGTGTACAAATGATAACTATTGGGCATAGCATTGCACAAGCTCATTCTTGTCAGGCGGATCTCGGCAGATGCATGCATCTCACTGCAGTGCCAGGCACCCAAACACCACTCACCCTTGGGCAATGATACTCGTGAGTTCTTCGTTGCCTTTCAGCTCTTGTTGACGAGGTTTTTCCCAGAAATACGGCAGATCCACATACGTGGGCAACGTCTTGAGGTACATGAACTGGGGCAACTCGGGCGAGAAATCCACCAACAAATGGATGGCCAACAGCGACGCCAACGGAATGGAACTGGACGTCTTGAGCAGTAGACTCGAGTCTATGTCTGTCTGCTTTGGATCTTCTTCAAGTTGCTGCACCAACGATGCAAATTGCTGGTCGCGTGGGAACATTTGCGCCAGTCGGTGCACGAGAAACGGCGCCTTGCGATGCGCTTCTTGCAGCGCACAGGTGGCTGAAAAGGGAAACCAAAGCGGTTTGTCAGCTTGGAAGACCACTTGGCCCTTGGCGATGCGTTTGGTGGCCACGATGCCCGTGCCCATGCGTGGAAACCCATGGACATCGATGGCATCGGCGATGAAACTCTTAGTACCGCCGTAGCGGGTCACAAAGTGCTTGAGCTGCTGATACATGAGGGGATGGGGACTTGGCGTGGCAGACACCAAAGATGCCCATGGAACTGGGCGTATGGCGTGTATGCAGTGCATTGTTTGTGTGGACCACGCCATGGTGGTCTGAAGGAATCTGATTCGCCGCATACACGCTCATGGCACAAGACCACCGCAAATGATGAGGGGGGGGGGGGGGCTGCAAGGCCAAAGCTTTGGCTTTTATGGCTTTTCCCAACGTGAAAGCCAGCGAATTCAACGGAAACTCACCAAAGCAGGTGGCAAACTGATCTTATGGAACGTCGGGCCACAAGAACTCCCCAATGGCGCGTGGATTCCAGGGCTCGACGTGGTCACCAACGTCTGGGTGAGCTTTCTACCCAACCACCATGGGGCTCCCGCTGCAGACCGTGCCAACCGTGCATGTGACGGAATTCTGGCTGGACCAAGTGTTGTTACCCAAAGGAAGTTTTCTGTCCATTCAAGCGCACGAGTTGTACTCGCCTTTGGACGGCCACCACACGCTCTGCTATCCGGTGCAATCGGAAGAAGTGCTCGGTACCGCGTGTTGTTGCCAAAGTTCACCGCAAAACGTCCATGAGCCAAGCCAACTGCCGTTGTGGCCGTTTATCGTGTCGTATTTGTCCACACGTATTTGCGCAAAGTCGAAGAACTGACTGGCGTTCTCGTATGAGGTGAGTGAGTGGCTGGTGGTGCCAATGCATGGGTGGCCAATAAGAACCCGAAAAGACAATTGACTCTTTGATGGAACCTGATGTCGCCTAGGATCAGTGAATGCCCCAGCTTTTCTTCTTTTGAGAGCCTCACAATGTGTTTGCAACGAGTGAGTGGGTCCGTTTTGGATGGCGGTACTGTTCTGCGAAACTTCAAACGCTCCGCACCATTCTCCAGTATTTTCTGTGCGTCGGACCGACAATCCAGTCTTCACAAGAAGAGATTCCCGTGATCTCGTACATAAGAGTCGCCCTGAAGTTCGAAGAGACCGAGAATGGAATATTTAGTCAAAAGCATCGGGAGCCCACTCGGTCAGTACATCCCGATCGTGGTGAAAGCTGATACAGCAGTCGAGTTGCTCCAGCACGCTCGCGTGTCCACCACAGAGTCTTCCAGTTTCGTCGGTGCTCCTCTGCGTCAAGTTGAAATCGAGACGACCAAGTTGATCGAAGCACGAGATGGCCATTTGCAAGTGAACTTTGCCAATGCTTTTGCTGGTGGCGGCGTTCTAGCATTCGGACAGGAAGAGATCCGTTTCAGTATCATGCCCGAGATGCTGGTAGCATGTGCGATTCTCGAGCGATTGCACGCCAATGAGGTGTTTCTCGTCACTGGTGCCGAGAGATTTGCACAATACCACGGTGTGAGTGGACCAGTTGCTTCAGAACGGTGCATTGAAGAAGGCATGTTGCTCAAACTGAGGTGGTGTGAGTATGTGTGTGTGTGCGTTCTGCGATGTAGATGGAAGCACCTTTCGCTTTGGTGGAGACTATGTGGATTCAACGCCATTGGTTTCTTTCACGGACACCAACAAGCTGCTTGCACCGCGCGAAAGACCCACCGACCCAAAACGATACGTTCAACGTTGCAATGCGACCGTTGGTATGGATGCCTCGGACTTCCGAGGATGCAACTCTTCGGAGCAGTTCGCTCGTTTGCAGGTCTGGCGGTCTGGCGTGAGCTTGTCAAGTGCTTTGCTGGTTTCAGTCTACCTGTGAGTTCCAGCACTTGTGCATGGCGGATCGCGACGGGGAACTGGGGCGGTGGCTCGTTTGGTGGCGATATGGAGCTCAGATTTCTAATCCAATGGGTCGCCGCGTGTCTACATGGCAAGCGCATGACATACGTGGTGGTGGACGCACAACACCAGGAACAACAATGCTTTCTCAAACGGGTCGCCCAACTGAAGGATTCCTGCTGCGTAGACGTTGATGGTACCACCAGCTCTGCAAAGAGCCATGCCAGTCTGCGACGGTTGGTTCAGTTTCTGTTCGAGCTGGAAGTCGTTACGACGTTTGCGGCCAGTGACATCAGCGTTTTGGAGTTAGCGAGTCAGCGTCGGAGAGTCATTGATTGATCCAAAGAGTGTGTTTATTGAGCGCGCTATGTGGCTATTGCTTTCACCTTTTTTTGTTCCATGGGACATGCGTGTCCTCATGCAAACCTCTGGGCGTCTTGAGGAGGTGGGGAGGGGGATTTGAATTCTATCCTCTACAGCGACAACCCATTGATCCCAGCAACCAACCGAACCGAGACGATCCTCATCTTGCACAACTCGGCATCCAGTCCAGTCCACCAATGCTCTTCTTTCCTTGCTGCCAGGATGGCACCTTCCCACCTGGATCTTGTTCTTTGCTAAAGGCGCCGACCAGCAACCAAGCTGTTTGTTTTATCCATCAGTGATGGGATCATAGCAAAAGAGCGTCATTGTCGGCATGTTTGGGATCGTCAGAGAGGCCAAAGCAGCCTGAATGATGCCGGTCTCGTTTCTTCACTGCAGTTGCAAGGTCTCATCTATCTGTGTGATGTCTTGCCATGCGCTTCTCGGGAAACCAGTGCGTTCAACGATTGTTGTCGGCGTCTGTGTTGGTGGTACCTCAACCAATCCCATCTTCAACTTTATAACGATGCTTGGCGAATAGACAGACCGAAATGCAACCATCAACAGCCAGTTTCATTCGCAAAAGACCACGCCTCTACCCAAGACTTCACCATCAGATGGCGTCTGCTGGTGATTAATCCGAGGAAGACCTGGTTGGGTTGGACCACCAGGCAACTCGATCACTTCAAAACTTCACGATCGGCGGGTTGTTGTGGGCCCATGGAATAGAAGCCAAACGAGACGATTTCATCTGCCGGCACCCGGTGGGCTTGAGCTCCCCAACACTCAGTCTGATGCCATCCAGGTCATCACGCCAGGGAGCTTCCTACACTTCTGGTGCGCTCCTGTGCCGTATCCTGTATTGAATAGGGAGAAGGGAGCACAAAAGCCACCTTACTCACGTGGATACGCTGTTGCTCTCCCAAACGGATGGGTCCAACGTAGTCTCCTCTCCCCGCCTCGCTTCGCCCGCTCTCTTCAAAAACCACAAAGCCCCACACAGGGGTCTGCCTGGTTCCATCCAATTGGGCTGGTATCTGCATCAAGAGAGGTTGACACTGCTCTCAAGAGAGTTGATGGTGGGTTTGATGGCGTCTGATAAGTTGTATGCTTTTGGAGGCATTTGGCTTCGTTGCTTCCATCTGTTTCTGCCTTGTGTGTGCGTTGAATACCCAAGACTGGAGCAAATCGCTGCGCACCAGCTGGTGGCCCCATCCACACCAACTAGGGTCATCCATGTTCCTTCTTCCATCTGCTGGGAGCGATGGACCCGTGCATCATTTGCATGGGGGCATGGGGCGGGGCTTCGCTTTTGTTGTTGGATGGACGTTTCTCGAGTCCAAGGGTTTGAAGTTGAGGTTGCTCGCTTGACCCCGATGCTCATTCTCGTATTCACCTCGAGCTCCCCACGCCGACTTTCGTCTCCAACGACAAGCAGCTCTCAGGGTTCTCTTTTTGCTGGATTGTTGGTTCTCCACTTGTAGCCTTCTCCTTTCTCTTGCTCTTGCTCGTTCTCTCAACAACACGATGAAGATTCAATTGTTGCTAGCGGCAGCGCAATTCGCGGCCGTTTTCGCCGGTGGGGACAGTTCTTGCGACACCAAAGTGTTGTCCCAACTGATTGGCAATGCTAAAGTCGCTGGGTGTGTCGCCGACACCAATGTCTTGTTGGCACCACCGTTCAAGCAAATGCCCACCAAAGACCAAGTTGCCAAGATCTGCAAGAGTACGCCCTGCAAGGAATTGCTTCAGGACGCGCAGAAACTCAACTTTGGCACGTGTGAAGTGCCTGTGGGCAAGCGCAAAGTGCAATTGAAAAAAGATTTGCTGGACAAACTGGCGGCTTCTTGTGGATCCGCCAAGCGAAACCTTGGCGCCGCCAACACCAACACCAACCCGGCTAGACAAGGCAACGTCGAACCCCCAAACTTTGGGATCGCCAACGGCAAACCCGCCAATGGTAACCCCGCCAACGGCAACCCTGCCAGACAGGGCAACGTCGACCCGCCAAATCCCAACCAAAACACCCTGCCACCAGACACCCCGGCTCCAACCAAGCCAATGACTCCGGCACCGACCAAGCCGACTCCGTCGGAAACCCCAAAGGTTCCCGATACTCCAGTTCCGACGCAACCAACCACTCCAACTCCTACTAAGCCCGACACTCCGGCTCCAACCAAGCCAATGACTCCGGCACCGACCAAGCCGACCCCGTCGGAAACCCCGAAGGTTCCCAGTACTCCAGTTCCGACGCAGCCAACCACTCCAACTCCTACTAAGCCCGACACCCCGGCTCCAACCAAGCCAATGACTCCGGCACCGACCAAGCCGACCCCGTCGGAAACCCCAAAAATCACAGAGACTCCAGCTCCAACACCCAAATTCACCACTCCTTCCACGCCAACACCGACTAAGCCATCAACCCCGGTGCCAACGGAGACACCCAAGGTCACTGAGACTCCAGCACCGACTAGACCGAGCACACCAGTGCCAACGGAGACACCCAAGAAGACATCCGTTGCCACAAAGACTCCGACTCAACCGCCGGCGACCCCACCTGCCACTCCAGTTTCGACAAGTGCACCTCCAACTCAGCCCCCGGCGACTCCGCCTGCCACCAAGCAACCAACTCCGGCTCCGTCCACGGCAACCCCCACTACTCAACCTCCAGCAACCCCACCTGCCACCAAGCCATCACAACCTCCAGCTACCCCACCTGCCACTCCTGTTTCGACAAGTGCACCTCCAACTCAGCCCCCGGCGACTCCGCCTGCCACCAAGCAACCAACTCCGGCTCCGTCCACGGCAACCCCCACTACTCAGCCTCCAGCAACCCCACCTGCCACCAAGCCATCACAACCTCCGGCGACCCCACCTGCCACTCCTGTTTCGACAAGTGCACCTCCAACTCAGCCCCCGGCGACTCCGCCTGCCACCAAGCCATCACAACCTCCGGCGACCCCGCCTGCCACTCCTGTTTCGACCAGTGCACCTCCAACTCAGCCCCCGGCGACTCCACCTGCCACCAAGCCATCACAACCTCCGGCGACCCCGCCTGCCACTCCTGTTTCGACCAGTGCACCACCAACTCAGCCTCCCGCGACCCAGCCTCCGACCAAGCCCACCCCAGCTCCATCCACGGCAACTCAACCTCCGACCAAGCCCACCCCAGCTCCATCCACGGCAACTCAACCTCCGACCAAGCCCACTCCAGCTCCATCCACGGCAACTCAACCTCCGACCAAGCCCACACCAGCTCCATCCACTCCCTCATCGACCCACCCTGCGGACCAATCCAAACGACCCGACCAAGCAGCGAACGATGCTGTTGAATCCAAACCCAAGTGTGAATAACTCCTCGTCTCTTGTCTCTCTTTGTGTATGTTGAAGTGGTTGTTTTATGATTGCCATCGTTTTCAATCAACAAAGGTTGTCTTGGGTTTGTATGTTCACGGTTTGCAATCGCCAGCTAGGACCCAACGGCCATCACAACCTCCACCAGAATAGCAGCACCACTGCATTTGTGTCGATTGCGCGTACTACTTACTACACAACCCATCCACCCACCCGCCCATACAGTTCGGTCGTTGCTGGGTTGCTTGTGATTGGATGCGCGCCAGGTGCATGCGACAGGTCAAACTCCATCAACCTGACGTCCCAGACCATTATTCTCCCCACAGCACCACCACCAGTTGCACCCACAAGCTCCTACGACAACGAGAGGCATAATGGCATTAACGACAGTGTTGGGCTGGGGAGTGCGCACGTGGACAACGCTGGTGGTCGTCGGGTCTATCTCGCTCTACCTGGTGGCATCGATCTCGAGCCATGCGATCAACTTGCACTTTGACGACAATTGTCGGCCGCCACAAGCTGCGCAGATCCCGCACTGGGGTTGCATCGTTGGCAATGTGGCAGGTTGGTTGTCCGGGTCGCTCTGGTTTGCCTGTGTGCTCTCGCAGATCGTCAAGGACGCCATGGTCACCAAGTGTCTGGGCCTGTCGGTAGTGTGGGCGTGGCTCAACTTTACGGCTTCGTCGCTCAACGCGTTTGCGGTGTTTGCGTGGCACTTGCCACTGTTTACACGGGTCACTTCCGTGTACATGCCCGTTCTCAATGGCTGTGTGCTTTTGCAATTGCTCTACTTTCGAAATGGGCCCCTCACGGCTCGTCATGCGCATCATGGAGATCTCAAATTTTCATGGACGCATTGGGCCATGTGTTTGACCGGGTGGTCGGTGCTCATGGCAGTGGGGATTGGCATGGGCCGGCATCCAGACCAGCGCCAATCGATGGCCGACGGGTTCTCGTTGATCGCGATCGGCATGTGGAGTGTTGAAGGATTGTTTCAATTGGCAGTGAACTTGCGTCGAGGCACTTGCGATGGCCAGTCGTATGCAGGTGAGTTCGACGAGCTGAACACAAAGACAACGAGGTCAAGTCACCGTGACCAAATGGAGGAGCTGACTAAGCCACCATGTGTGTGTGGATGATGCGTTAATGGATGCCTAGCATTGGCCTTGACTGCCGTTGGCAAATCGTCTGATATCATCACCCAATGGCTGCTCTTGATGCCGAGTCGGTACCTCGTGCTGGCATACTGCTCCAGGTACACAACTCCAACAACCGCGCACGATCTGCCATTCATTTGTTTCTAATGGTAAACGTTCTTGCTTCTGTCAGTGCTTGCGGGTTCCTCAACGTGCTCCAAGCATTGTACTATGAAGACCACATCCGCTCCAAATGGCATGGCATTCCTGCAACGCTGTTGGGGCTCTATTTGGTCTGGATGCTGGCCGGTTTCATGACGTACTTGATCGTTTTTGCACCGTTTCCCGGCGAACCTTCCGATTGGATCCGCAACACGCGCATTCGATGGTATTTGATTCCAGGACCTTTGGTGATTGCTGCCCTCGCGTTGTTTGGGTATCGCACGCGGGTTCGTCGTGTGGAGTACCAGTCCATGCAACTCGCTGCGGATCCAAGTCACTGTCAGCTGATGGCGACGTCAAGCACGAATTCAAAGCAGTCGCCAACCGACGAACGTAGTGCCAAGCGGCAGCTTGTCCTTGTGTAAAGGAAATGCTCATCGTATGCATTCAAGACGAGCAAATCCTCGATCTTCCTGTTCTCTCTCTCTCTCTCTCGGCATGTGCAGCGATAGATTCACGGAAGCGGTGTTTAGAGCCATGTAGCCAAAGCACATAACATGGAGTTCGCATCGGTGATTCACGGACAAGTGAAGCACCACGTCGCACACAGAATCATTGATCTCGTTGAGTAATATGCTATGTGAAATCCACCTGTCGGACCAATTTCAAATGGATGCCGTCAATCCATCGTAACAAGTGCTGATCCTTCAAGGTGACGTCTGAACGAAGTCCCAGAGGCAGCGAATAACCCAGGAATGCTTTGAACCATTCCAACAGCAAGAGATGGTGGCTCCAGAGTGCACTCTGAATCACAATCGTATGGTAGCCCACCGTGTACTTGCTTGGAGATGATCCAATAGCCCAACAACAATTCGTGCATCACGTCCTTGACTCAGTTCCTGATCGATTCGACCAAACGACTCAACCGATGAGGTTCTCAGGCTTGTGCGCGATCAAATCTCTGTAGCAGGATCTTTTAGTACATTCGTCGAAAGCAAACAACAAGTGGTTGCACACGGCGGCGCGAGACTTGACGGGATCAAATCATGGACTGTCGACAATAAACTGATGCAGTTGAACCAAGAAAAAAGCTGGAGCTTCGTCAACAGGGAATAAACGCAGGCAACCAGTGATGGAAGTGCAGGCACCACTCCATGGTGCCAACGGGTATTTCTTTCACTGCTGTGAACACTCCGAAGGCTTTTCCTGGGGCAGATTCGATGCTCGATTGGTCAAAAACGAGGTGATCCGACGTTTTGGTTTGTGATGGGACGATGAAGTGGTGTCTTTGGCTTGATACAATGGTGTTGGCGTGGGTGGCACATTCTCGGACCTAGTCACTTCTGCTTCTTCGTTCGAATTGACGGAACTAGTCTTGTTCATCTCATGTTGTTGGTCCAATGCAGTTTGCCACTGGACAAGACCGGTCTCGCCATCCGAAAGTTCATCCAAGCCCTTGAGCTTTTTGATGGAGACACCGTCACCAGTGGTTGAATGATCCGTTGGTTGTGAGTGCTCCAACGATCGTTTTCTCGATGGTTGCTGTTGCTGCTGGAGGTGGTGGTCGTGGTGGTGTTTCTCCAGCTTTCGACGACGTTCTTCTTGAAGAAGAACAGTGTTGAGTTTCTCCTGCAACCGCTCGATTTCTTCTTGCTGCTGAGAGAGTCGAAGCACAAACTGCTTCTGCTCTTGCATCACTAGTCGCACGCACACACATGGGTCCATGGGTTAGTTCCTCCATCGCACAGAGAACATTAGAGAGAGAAAGGCATCCGTCGACACACATTTTCCGTTCACCAACAGTAGTTCTCGCCGTTTTTCACTTTCCTGTTGCTTGTCCAGCTCCATTTGCTTGATGCGATACAAATACCCTTGCATTAGACTCGACTCTTGATTGGACGATTCACCCTGACTGTTGTCCATGGAACGGTTTGTCCACGTGGTTGACGCCAATTGCTGCTGGAGTTGCTTGCATTCGCTGGTCAATCGCTCAACTTCATCGGTCAACAACCCAATTTGAATCCCCATCTGACTCTCCATCGAGTTTTGCTCGTGTCCATTCTCTTTCTTTCTCGCTCCTTGACCGCTGGAATGAGTCTTTTCTTTCATGAGCAGCTTCCATTTGGACTCCAAACGATGCAATTCCATTTCTTTCAGGGCTAGATCTTTTTCCAAGCCATTGTTGGCACGAAGGAGTTCTTGACGGTGAACTTGGGCGTTGTCCAATTCTCTTTGAAGGGTACTGCAGGTGGTTTCCAAGGCACTTTTGTCGTGTTTCAATTGGGCGACTTGTTGCTTCAAGCGTAGTAAAAGCGTTTCCACCTGGTGTCTCTTCGCATGAATCTCTTCATTTGTAAACAGATGGGACGCCTTGTACGTCGCCAACGCTTCTTCGAGCTGATGCCTTGTCTGTTCGTTTGCTTGCTGCAATTCCATGTGTTGTTGGGCCATTTCGGTGACTCGATCCGCCAACTCGCGTTCGGTTTGACAGAGTTGTTGGCGCAATTGCTCCAGTTGATTGGATTTGATGTCAATCACTTGGGTCATTTTGGTCATGCAATCACTTTTGTCTTGTTCCACTTGCGCGAGTTGCGCCGCAAAGCACGCCTCCAATGCTTGATGTTCAAGAGTTGTCTCGGCGCTCAGTTGCTCATATTCCGCTTGCAGGTTGGCTACGTCGACACGATGCGCAGTTCCTGCACGATTCAGTTGCTGCAGCAGGTCTTCTTGCTGCATGGCGATGGTGTTGTCTTTCTCAACAAGCACCCGGTGGGTCTGTTCTTCGACACGCTTCTGCTCTTTGCGCAATTGCTCACAGATGACTCTTTCCACGCTTAGCGAGTTTCGCGCGTTGGAGAGAAGATCTCTCACGGATACCACTTCCTCACATTGCATGCCGTTCCGCTCTTGGCTTTCAATCAGTTCCAGTCGGGTTGCACAGAGTTGTTGGTTCAAACGCTGCTGTTCACCAACCAGCATCAAGTGCTTCGTTTGCGACTCGAGGATTTCCATTTCTCGCGCTTCGAGATGCATCGACAATGATTCCAATTGTTCCTGAAGACGTTGCTTTTGCTTCGCAAGACCAACTAGTATACCATCAAGTTCTTCGCTGCGTTTGGCATTCCTCTCACTTGAGCATCGCCATTGCTCGAGCGCTTGACGGAGTTCCGAGTTATCATCTTGGAGTTCACATTGGCGCAATGACAGCGATTCCACCAAGGACTCACTGTGATGCAAGTTGTTCTGCAACCTTTCGCCTTGGGCTCTAGACTCGTGCAATTTTTCTTGCAAGGATGCACCTTCCGATATCAATCTATCATTTTGCGCTTGCTGTTCCAGCACTTGTTGCTGTGCTAATTGGCGTTGTTCTTGCTCTTGGCGCATCGCGTTCTCAAGCCGTTCGTAAGCATCCTGAAGAGTCGAGATTGTGTGTTTCAAGTCGCTACGTTGAATGTCTCGAAGCAGCATCTCTTCCACATTCATTTGCGCTTGCTCTAACGTCTCATCAAGGCTCTGACGTAATTCCATGGCGTAGGAATGCTCTTGTTCATACCTTTCAGTCATTTTTGCAAGAGACTCCGACGTGCCATCCAATTGTTGCTTGGTGCGTTTGGCCAATTGTTCCATTTCAAAGTACTTGGACTCAAAGCTCTTCTTCAATCGATGCATATCATCCAGTTCATTCCGCAACTTGTCAAACTGTTCCGTCGTTTCTCCATCCAAGCGCGCGCGTAGCTCTGTGTTCTCATGTTCCAGGCGAGCCAGCTTCTGCTGGATCTCAGGGTTGAAATCGCTGATACTGTTCGCGTCCCCGCCGGCTACATGCTCGGAAGACGCTGTCATGGCCGAACTGTTGTCTTTTATTGACTTCAGCTGGTCATACAACCGCATTTGCTCCTGAAGTTCTTGTTGGGATGCATTCAGAGATGATCGAGTGGTCTCCAATTCGGTTTCTTGTCGAGCGAGCAACGCTTCTAACTCGGACACGCGGAAACTCTGCAGCACACACCAACGAGTTCAGACGGCCGATCCGTACCGACAACACGGCGGTCTTTGATCGGACCCAAAATGGCTTACAGTTGTTGTGTTGAGTTCTTTGGCTTCTTCCAGGCGTTTCTGAAGCGAATGAGTGCGTTGAAGCTGACTTTCTTGTGCAAGATTGGTCTCCATCAACGTCGCATTGGTGGCTTCCAGTCGCTACAACATAAAACAAATAGGATCTCAGTGAACCAGAGTCCCATAAAGAAAAACGTCTGAAAGCAGCCATTCCCAGCCGGGGTATCACTCACCTTCATTTTCTCTTTGATGGTGGCCATTTCTTCAATTTTCACGCGATACTTTTGCAGTTTCTGTTCCATTTTACCAAGCTTATCCTTGGCCGGACGCAACAAATCCACTTCTTCGCGTAGTGCCTGGGTCTCACTAGCCAAGACACGTTTGGCCTGCAATTCTTGCTTGCAGTTTGCCAGTTCGTCCTGGAGCTTATCAATAGTGTCTTCAAACAGGGCCCGAACAGTGCGTTCTTTCTTGAGCAGATCTCTCTGGGATTGGAGTTCTTGTTGCTGCAGCGTTTCGTGCATGTCTTCTTTTGCTTTCTGGAGGCTTTGGCGCTCTCGCAGCACCTCATCGAGTTGTTTGGCCAAGTGGATCTACAAGACAACGCAAATTCACCCCATATGAGAACTGCTTTGCTGGTCAAGGCTATCCAAGTCTCCAGTGGGATCGGCCAATCGTACCACTTCGGATTTTAGTGCATCGTTTTCACGTCGAAGCCGTTCGTTTTCAGCGTTTCTTGCTAGATAGAGTTGTGGCGAGCTCGCCACATGTTGCCACGAACTTTCTCGAGTCGGACTCGTCGGCAAATCTATCTCCGCTTCTTCTTTTGCAATTGCATGGCTCGCTTTTGTTGCAGCGTGGATGGTTTCCCGGGTGACTTGCTGGTTTGCAGCGTCGTTGGCGGCGTTGTGCTCGTTCTGGTCGACTGGAACGACCGCTGATTCTGCAAGGTTCATCGTCGGCGGATGGTTCATGACTTGTTCAATGATTTCCATGAGATCCGCTTGCACCGTGTCTGTCATGGCCAAAATGTCTTGCACAAACACTTGCTTTTGTTCGCTTTGCACCACTGCACCCAGTAGCAGCGCCAACAACTGCAGAAAGCTTTCGCTTTGGGCCGAATCTTCTTGGAGTGAGTCGATCGGCAGGTCTTTGCTTTGGATCTCGAGCGACGACGTCTTTTTGTTGGCCACGACAACATGAAACACAACACCCGCTGTTCGTTAGTCAAGCCAGTCTCACGCTTGGCGACAAGACACAAAGCCAGCGAGCCTTCTCACCTCATAGAACAGCTCTAACACGCAAAGCGCTGTCTGCCAGTCATGGTTTCCATTGTGTTTTGCCGCGGCTTCTTCCGATAAGCCTGGAAACCTGTCCAAACGCGTGACCATCCAGTCAACAGTGAGCTGCTTGCAGACACGACACTCGGACAACAGAGAGGGCCACGAGCTGCACTGCAACACAGTCCAACTCACGCGACTTGAAGCAATTGTAGCAGTCTCTTGGCGACATGCCAGGACCCACACGACTCTTCTCTCGTTGCAGATCCATCGACCGAGCCAGAAGACGCCAGATACAGCGAAATCCATTGCAAAAGACTCGCTTCTTGACGGCGCCAACACGTCATGCTATGGAGGGGGGAAGGAGGAGGAGTGGGAGCGGATATTTCAAATTTGAACCACGGATTGCCTGTTTTATATTGAACTAGGCATACTGTGCGAGCAGGAATCAGGCAGTGCAGGCTCAAAGTCATGTGGTAGAGTGCTTTCAGAAAGTACGGTTCAGTAGGTATCTCGATACAAAACCCAACGGTGTGGTCCGAGTTGGCGATAAAGTGCGCAATCCTACCAGAATTGCGCACTTTACCAGCATACTGTACCCAACCAACCACTCCAACCACACCATGGCCAACATGGTGGTGGTGATGGATGCTGCTGCTGCACCCAAACGCCATGTGTCTCGATGGCAACTTGACGACCGCAAAGCAAATGGTTCACAAGTGAATTCGTTGCTTTCGTTGCGGTATCTGAACGAATTCGTTGGCAAACTGAAATGCAGCTCCAATTTGCTGCAGCACCAACTCTTTCCGGATGCCAAAGAAATCACGGAAGTGCGTGCGTGGTCCTATTGCGTTTTGCAACGCTTGGCGACGACTGATGATGGCCTGTGTATGGGTGTATGGGTGTATGGGTATATGGGTGTGTAGAGCATGGGACTCTTCAATGCTGTACGACGATACATGGTGACTTCGCGGCAATCTAAATCGCCCTCGATCTCCGACAAACCCGATGGCATCATCGTGGTCGGCGACGGTAACACTCGTAAGAACCCCCTCGACCACAACCCACAATTCGATCCTGTCAATCACTGATGGTAATTCGTGGGGCGACTGTTTGTCTGCTTCGATTTTGTCAACAGCTCGGACGGCGGCGCTCTTTGCGTATCGAATGCGCGATTGGAAGTGCTTTAGCGTGGATCCGGCCATGGAAAAGAATTCGTCCGAGGTACAGCCAGCTGGCGCTGTTGGTTCTCTTGCTCTCGCTCACTATGACACCTTGAACTAATGATCCAAATGACATCAATGCCACGCGGTCCAACTGCTAACCCAAGCGATCCAAAGCATGGAACGACATCAGCAATCTGGTGGTGATCAAAAACAAGATCGAAAACGTGCACATTGTGCTGCGCAAAGCCATTCTGGTGCTGGTGCATGCTCATGTCACGCTAGAACAAGTGCTGGGTGCCATCGACGCCGAAGAAATTGTCGGATTGATCACACTTCCATGGTGAGACAGAGAGATGGTTCTTGTGTTTGCCATGACAACAGAGCACTGACGAACTGCGAACTGTATCGTCTGTGGGTTGGATGCAGCTGCAACTGGTATGGCGAGCAAGAACGTTTGTTTCAACGTCACCCGGATCTGGTGTATGACGACTTTAGCATTCTGTCGGACCATCGTGAATTACGTCTTTGGGTCGGCCAAACGCCACCAAACGCAGCAATTTTCCAGAAAATGGACATGTCGTGCATCAAGAAGGTATTTGATCCGACAATCGGTCAACAAGCTACCGCCAATGGCAAAGACCAAGACGGGAACCAGGCCATCGTCAAACGCAAACAGGATTTGACCAAGCTGCTTCAGCTTCTTCAAGGATTTCCACCTGCCATGGACCAGAAACGTCTCCTGAAGGAACAACTTGCCAAAGACCAAACGCAATACTTGCAAGCACTGGAATGGATTCAGAACCACATCATGAAGCAGCACGACCGCCATGGACGTGTTCTCTTACTGAATGGCGTTGATGGCCAGCACACAGCCAAGTGTTTGTTGCAATCCGGGTTCTCACAAGTGTTTACACTCGGAATCGCCGAAAACGATCAGGACCAAGGCAAAGTGGCATTGAAACAGCTTTCATGGATCACCAGCGACGGACAAGACCGCGCCAAACTTGTAGAAACCGTGGAGAGTTGCGTGGATGTCGAGGAGAAGTGGATGCGACTTGAAGAACCTCTTGCACCACCAGCAATCCCCGAAGCCATTCGCTTCGACTGGATTCTGGATGTGGGCTTTTTGTATCGCGCGTTTGTGTGTGAAGCGAAAAGCACCAACCGGTTTTTGCATTTTGTCAAGTTTTTCGAGCGCTTGCTGCGTCCTAAGGTCGGCAGATTTGTGAGTGTGACCCCAAAGAAACAGTTGAAAAAAGCCATTTTCCTGGCGAATCAAGTGTTTCCGTGGCACAAACAACCGATTGGCAGCCATGCGGTGGCGAACACGCGACTGTTTGTGCACGAGTGTGCTTGCCAAGCAGAGGCGAATGCGGTAGCGTCTGTGTCCAATGGAGCCGTGCATGGTGCCTCCAGTGAGCTGTGGGATCTGATGAAGCGCATGCAGAGGGTGTATGCCAAAGTCGTCACAAAGCAGCTCCGAGAAAGTGCGCTGGGATGGGATCACGTCGATCAATGGATCCAGTCTCCATCCAACAACACTAGTGGTCAACCACCACAGCACCACCAACCAAGCGTTTTGCTCGTTGGGGACATTGTAACGCTTCGCAAGTTCTCGCATGGCTTGGTATTCATCACATTTGTCAGTCCGGCATCCCAAGGAAACATCAAGATCCAAGCGCTGGTGATGGAAAAAGATTTTGTAGCTGCCGATCCCATTTCGTCGGCGTTGTTGGATTCGGAGACGTTTTGGCGAATGATCAAGTTGATGAAACGCGGCGTCCGTATCGAAGTGGTGGGAACGATCAGTCGAAACGAACGTGGCGGTATCGTGTTGACCACCAGCGCGTTTCAGATCGTACAGCATGAGTTCCAACTCTTTGAAGAATAGACCGAGCCAAAGGGCATGCTTCGTGCCATCAACCCCCTTCCATCCAGAATCCACCACCCCTGCCGTTCCTTAGTCCCTTTGCTTCATCTTCTCCTTTCCTTTGGATTGCCACTCGGTTACAAGTACACACAAAAGCCACTTCTTTCACCACACCAGGTGTTCCTATGCAGAGAGCGAGAATTATGATCTACCAGCCTTCATCGATGGCACTCTGGGGCAAGGACATGGCCAAATTGGCCCAGCCAAACTCTTTCCATTTCAACTGAAACAGCACAATCCACGCCATAAACACGATCGTCACCAGGCAAAAACTCATCAACGACCGTCGCGTCCCTTTGCACAAACCATCACAAGTCAAATCCCAGTCCAGTTCCATTCCTCCCTCAGAACAAAGCCACAACAAAACAACAACAACAACTCACAGCGTGTCACTTCGGCATCGATGGTCGGATCGCGTAGTTGCTTGCGGTAATGGATCACATTCACACAGTGCAGCCATGGCAACAGACACAATCCACCAAAAAACATTTTCTTGGCCACATTGGCATCGCTTTCTTTGTTGAGATTGCGCGTAAAGTTGCCTCGGTTGTTGCGGTCTTGCGGACCCTCGGACGAACCAGCATTGCCACTAGCGTTTGCAGTCGTTCGAGATCCGCCTGTGCGCTGCGAAGCGTCTTCCAACACGGGAGTATTGGCGTCGTTGTCGTCTGCCATGTTGGCCTTGGCAAACACTACTACGTCTTCTGCCTGGTTTCCCTTCCTGATGGGAAGCGAATTGGTGGCACGAGTCGCTGACTCGCCAGGAGAACACTGACTCTACACAACACCGAACACATTCTCGTCACATGCTTGGTCACCAACCCACAAAAAAGAAAAAACAGAAGGACAAGCAGCTGGCAGAACCAGTTCGGAACCGGTACAAATCCCTCCCTCCGCAATTCCATAACCCGTGTATTTGCAATTCTGATAGGATCCTTAAAGGTCGTAGAAACCCATCATTCCCCCCAACACGCTGCAGTGGTCCGATCAAGAAGCCTTTCATTCTCTTTTGATATAATGGAAGCAAATACAACAATATGCACCCCATTCATACGGGGCGTTAAACACTACTTTCTCTCTCTTGCTCTTGCGCTCTTGATAGATATGCATGGCTTTACTGATCGCACTGCTCACTTCCCGACGAACCAAAGTCCTGCGCCCAATAGATCACACCCTTCGACGTCGCCTTCTGACCGAAACCCACCATTGTCGAA
>JAMFLO010000170.1:0-72934 GCA_027475765.1 Paralagenidium karlingii
TTGAGCATCCTCCATCTTTTGGAGTCATTGAGTTATTTGTATACTATACCCTTTTCATTGAATGAATGAAGTCCGATTGTTAATCCTTTTAGGAAAAAAACATTCACTTCGTCACACATCCATACACTGCAGAGTCCTATTCATCATTGGGTGGTCTGCAAGAGATTCGCAACGACGCCCAAATTAGGAAGATTTACAAAATCTCCATGACGGCAAGATGAATGCAAGCCAAATAGCTCAGTGCATTTCAGAAAGAAAAGGTTGGTGTTGCTTGAGTCGCTGTTAAGTCGCAGAATCTTGACGAGTTGTTTTTTGTACAGGAATGAACGTAAGTGCACAGCAGGTTCGCAACCTATTGAGGAGCCACCTGTGGAGTGGAAAGAGTGATGAACGACTCAAGGCGATCTTGCAGTCATTTGTCAACGTGGAGGGAAACGAGTACTTGTTCTCCAAGATCCTGATGGCTTCACCAATGGCGTTGTGCTCCAGTCAAAAGCCCAAAAAGCACTCTTTGACCGATTCCACGAGAATGTGATGATGGATTGGACCCATGGGACTAATTCCCACGGGTTCAGCCTCGGATGTCTTATGGTGACACCGTCAACAGGCCGAGGGATTCCAGTATTGGCTTTCTTGTGTCGAAATCAGACTGAAGAAACAACTCAACAGGTGCTCCAGTTTGTCAAGAGCAAGGACTTTGTCGAGTACAAAGTGTTTCGGTATGCTCAAATCCTTTTATGTCAATTCCATGCGTTGAAGTATTGGAAAAAGCATTTGGCCAAGATGGAAGGAAAAGAAAGGCTGCTTGGATATTTGACACAAATGCTGCGAGCAGTATCCAAGCAGGAGTACAATGAAGCTTTCGCGCGGTTTCTCGACTTCTGCACCGATTGTGGCTACAACGAACTGATTGCCTATTTCAGAAAAAACTGGCACGGCTGTAAGGAAATGTGGCTACCTATTTGTTCATTTACCCCTGGAAACACGACCACCAACAGGCTGTAGTCCAACTGGAACCAGTTAAAGATCGTTCTTGGCAAACGCGAGACGCTGGACAAATGTGTGGTAGGAATCGTGCGATATGAGAACCAGGTACTTCGCTGGATGAACACACTGTGAGAAATGGTCTGTTCACGAACTCCTCCGTGTGCTCGACGTTCTTGCGAGACCTCCAAGGTGATCTATCCCCATATGCGTTCAAGATCATTGATCGCCAATGGCAGCGCTGACTTCATCACGACGAATCAACTGTGAAGTCGAATGAAGCAGATAAATTTATCTATCAACTCACAGGAGAAAGATTGACGTGGACATGTCAACATGGGGTTTTCGTGCTTGGTGTTTTCCAGCACATGGCATGGCGGCAGCTAAATACGAGCTGCTTCCCTCCGAACAAGTTGAAGAACGCTGGCGCATCAGGAACTCCGTTGACCTTCTGGACGTGACGATTATAGTTAGGAGGTTGAAGACATCACGATTTGCACTCGAAATGCTCAAGAGAAACGCGTTTGCAAGGGTTACTCAAGTCCGAGATGTGTCTTATGTGCCTCTAAGACGGAAGGATTTGGTGGTCTTGTCTGATCAAGAGAAATACTGTGCGATGCAGAAACTATTCCAGCCGCTCTTCAGGAAGGTGGCTGCGTTGTCCAGACGTGATTTCTACAGTGAATTTTCAAAATGGGAAGAGATAATCAGTGCATGCATTGCAGGTTCCATGACCCACGACTCGGACTGCAACCAGCTGATGAATCGACAGGGAGTGGTACAATGACCAACGATGAGAGCGACAGCGAATCAAGCGACTTAAGCAGCAGTTTTGAAGATCTCGATTGGTGGCAAGACGAGGAAAGCTGTGAAAGCGAACGCTCGGAGACAACTCCATGGCAAATGCACCAATGTGATATAGTGAATTGAAGAAATCAATTCAATCGGGGGCGCTCACACCAAACGCTGTGTTACCCCTTTACGCAGTTGCGTGGTTCTTTCTACAAGTGGATTGCTCTGGCTTTTTACCAGCTAGCGAAGTGACACATTCAAGAGAATCACAAAGTAAATAGGAACACACGGAGCGGAGAGAGTCACAAAACACTCCGGTGCACCTCACACAATCAGACAGACGGCGGCGACAACACAAAGAGTCAGCCTGCCAGTCCTTTAGTCAATACGTGCGGCGGCGATATCAATCAGCCTGCCTGCACTTCTTTCTCTTTTCCGTCTGGGTGCGCTCTGGGCAGCACCTCTCTTTACTCTGTGGTGTCTATCGCCGATGCTCGAAAAGGCTTTCTTATCTTGGCCGTAGAATGGCTCGGGGAATAGCTTGTGCCAACAGAAGGTTCAGTTCAGGAAGACACTCTCGAATTGTCAGTCTGGAGGAAAAAGGCTCTGATTGTTTGAATGTGAAGGCAACTTGAAGGGCGCATGAAGAGGCGCGTCCCTTCAAGATAAACCTCACAGTGTATCCTAAAAACCTAAATAAACCCAAACTGTAACGGAAGTGACCCTAACTTAGTACTCTATCACTCGATCTAACTCATAACTGTTCTTACATTCAGCTTACACTCTTGCAACACTTGTATGACACTGTATAATACTTGTTTTGTTCACAGTGAGTTTGAAACAGTGTTTGAAACATAGGATTTTAACCGCACTATATCACACCAACCTCCACTCATTATGTATTCAGCGTATCGGCAAGTTGTGTCCAGTTCATTGAGTGAGTTGCCCCTTGTGTTTGTTGCTGTTGTTGTGGGTGACTGACTGCGTGTTTCCGCGTAGTGAGAATCTTTTCTCCATGGAGAAATCCTACCATTGCAGGTCGCTGTGCAAGAGTTGGCAATCAGACTTGTCGTGGCTTGAGCGAAACAACTGGGATGGTTTTGAAGAACCAGTTGAGTTGTTTGGTAAGTGTTTCGAAGGACAAACGAACAGTCAGATTGCTCATGAAATCAAGTCAGTGTTCACCTATTTTCGAATGGGGTGTTCGAGTTACAGCATGGAAAACCTCGTTGGTCATGTGACCCGAACACGTTTTCTTCACGACATTGCTATCACAAGTGCGTTGAGTCTCATGTGTAACTCAAGACGAGGGGGAAAGAAGGCGCTCTACATTGATCCTCTGCTAGTAAAGCGAAAAGTCATCCTCCAATGCCAAATGACATCAGCGAATATGACATCCTGGTTGTGCCTCAAAACTATGGCGACTGTCATTGGGTGATCCTCATTTGCGTCCTTGATGCCCCATTCTCGGTGACGGTCCATTTCTATGACCCATTTCACAACTTAGCTCTTTGTGCCAACTCTGGAAGTATTACGTGCGTCCTTTTCTCGAACGCTGGTTCCGGTTTTGTAACACAGACGGCTTGGAGTCTGACGACGATATGATTGAAGCTGAGCCAACACAAGACCCAACCTTTTTTGTCTCTCCTTCGTCTACGTTCGAACGAGAATCAGTCGAAGAAACTGATCCCGCCGGATCTGATCAGTTCATTGAGAAACCCAAGGGAAGCACAACCACCAACAAGGAAGGAGGATTTTCAGATGATGCTGACGGGGATGAAACAGTTTTGCGCCGTTTGTGAAAGTTGGTGTTCTGAACCTGGGAGAGTAAACGAAGGTCTTGAAACAAGTGTTTTGCTGGTGGAATAAACCTTGGTTTGCTCGAAACTTAGTGTTTTCTTGCACTCCACCACTCCAACTTCCGAATACTCATTTGGCGATGTCGACTGAATGTTGCAGAATGTCGCAATTACACATCGCTTGAGTCTAAAATCCGACTCATGGTCCATTTCTTGAGTCGGATTAATGCCATTCGTACAGTACCGACACACAAAGCCAGGTGTGCCAGCCGGATTGTGACTTCAAAGATGTGGGGCCTGCCTACAAAACCAACAGGAGGACGACTGGATGCATCCCTCCGTTTGCACGTTTCGTTCTCTTAAATCTCTTTTCTCTTCTTCTTCTTGCTTTTTTTTCCCTATATATTTCGCTATGAGATGGTGTGCACGTCAAGCAATTCCAACTTGTACTGCAAACACACACTCTCTTGTCATGGCTGATGCATTCGTTGAGCAATCTCTTGAGCATGTTTTGCACAGTGGCCATTCTTTTGGGCCCATTTGGTACAATTGGGGTACTCACAACGCTTGCCACCGCCATGGCCGCGGCAAAACCCACCAGATTGACAACTCTTGGTGCAGCCTTCAAATTTACAACGCACACCACCGCCGTGCTGCTTGCAAAGCCCTCGCGACTGGGCAGTCTTGGGGCATCCTTCGACGTTGCATGGTTTGCCACCACCATGTGCGATACACAAATGACCCGTTTGAGCGCTTTTCATGCAACCTTCCACTTTACATCTTCGACCACCACCGTGCAACTTGCACATGCCTTTGACGCGAGCAACGTGATTGCAACCAAGCGCGGCGCAGATCTGTTGGCCACCTGGTCCTTCTTGCTTGGCCTGCTTTCCTTGGATGGCCTTTTGCTGGTTGTTCACCATGTTCATCATTGTTGTAAACTGCTGCTGGGGAGGCACTACATAGCCCATTGTGCTTGTTGCTGGCAAGAGATCCTGAGGACCTGTCGTCAGAAGCGATTGATATTGAAGTTGATCGTATTGAGACTGATACGTCATCGGATTCTGAAACGCATTTGGATCATACCCCAGAGCTGCATTGCCCATCATGTTTCTATTCGCGGCGTTGGAGTAATACGCTCCTGCATTTGCCATCGGAAGGGTATTATAATCCTGCATTGTTGAAGCGTACGGCGAAGATAGCGATTGGTTTGCTTGTGTAGGCAAATATGATTGTGCAGATTGGTGTTGTTGATGATGATAGCCATTGTTCGAGGTCATGTCTTGATACATGGGCTGAGATGTATTCATGGTGGCACCATACTGATGATTGCCTGCTGTCACATTCATTGGTTGTTGCTGTTGTTGTTGTTGTTGCTGCTGCTGTTGCACGGATGCAGCTGATGGCTGTTGTTGTTGTTGTTGTTGCTGCTGCTGCTGTTGTTGTTGTTGTTGTTGAGGTGGCGCGTGGTACTCTAACAAGTTGTCTAGATTGTCGACTGACACCACTTCTTCATTGCCATAATCATCATTGAGATCTGGGTCGTACGCCACATCACCTTCAATGGCTTCGAGACAGCTCGCTAAATGCTGAAAGCGGAAGCTATCTTGACTACTCATGGGCTTCTGGATTGTGGAATTGGAGCTTGCATTCAACATGGCCTGGATGATTTCAAAACTGGTGGTACGCCCCATCGCGGAGCCATTGCCAGCTGCGGCTCCATTTCCATTAGGTGGGGTCAAGAAAGAAGACATCAGTTGCAGACTGGACAGCCGTCGAAGATTGCCGCTGGCGGCGTCACTGTACACATCGGTCATGGGTTCGGGATGGCTCGCAAACGAATTGTCGATAAAGCTCAGTAAATGCTTGAGACTCTCTTTCTTTTCCGTCATGGTGAAATTGTTGGAACTCAACAGGCTCTTGAGAGTGGGTCTGCCTTCTTCCAGGCTCTGTTGGGTCTTGGGATCGTTACCAATCGCGGTGCCAGCGTGGCCATTACCACCCCGGAACGAAGACTTTTGATCCAAAAGGCATTCCAGCACATCTTGGATACTAGCGCCACGACGAAGCGTGTTGTTGTTCTCACCATTATCCATGCTCGTGGATCCACTCTGGGAAGTGACGTCCACAAAATTCAGCGTCGGCGGCGACGAGCCCATGGCACTGACTTCCTGTTTCATGCCATTGCCACCGCTCTCAGACTCGTCTTCTTCGCCAATACCGCCCAGCGAGCAACCCGAGGCGCCCTTGATGCGCTGTTTGAGTTGTTCCCAATTCCGCAATTGCTGCGGTGAAAACAGCGAAGTATCCACACAATTCATCATACCCATCAACAGCGATGCGTTGGCTCCCTGGAACAGCGGCGCACCCGGAGGCGACTTGTTCTCGACACTGCTTTCGCAATTCTGCGCCATTTGAACACAGAGCGGGCTCGATCAGAAGCTTTCTTTTTTTTCTTCAAGGTTAAACTGCTGGTGGTGCAAATGTCTCTGTGCCACACTGCCAAGCACACACGCCAAATGTCTCTTCTGGGCTCTCCCCCCCTCCGGCGCCGGCTTCTTGCTGTCGTCTGCTGCTGCTGCTGCTGCTGCTGCTTTCCTCTCTTTTTGCCGCCCAAAGCAACAAAGCCACCGACCGCAAATTCGATACTGGGATGCAATGTGTTTTTTACTCCCCAGACCCAAAGCCAGAGTGGAGTTGTCCCTAATTTAGCTCGGTTACAGTATGTAGGAATCCTACAGTATCCTCGACACCCACAACCCTGCTTTGGCTGTTTTTGCTTTGGAGCAAGGGAGAAAACTCCAACAACCGATCCCTTGTTTGCTGTTGTGAACAGTAGAGGTACACTACTGTACTGCAGCAGTCCATAGAGTTGGCTGGGCTTTATGGGACAAGGGACTGTGTCGCACTTTAGTGAAAAAATATGAAGTCACTCCACGTTTGCCTACCAATGACTGGCTCTGTGTGGAATAATTTCGAAAACGCAAAAATTTTCGAAAATTTAGGGATTTGGTGTCGTCTCTTGGTCAAGTTGAAGGGCTCTAGGCTTTTTGACTTGCTTTCTTGACAACCAGGTGGCCACAAGAGACCACCGTCAGGTTGCGTGAAACGTCGCATACTCACTACGGAACTGCAATGGACGGTAGTGGCAATTGACTACTAAACTGACTCCTTGATGAGTTGTTCATCTTGCGCAATACACTCTGGTTGCCAACCTGTTCGCAATGCACAAGCAGTTTGGCCAGTCGCGTGCAAGTGGAAGATCCTGTGGCACGTCATGCACTGGTGGAATGGGGTTTCCAACTCTTAACTGCTACGACTCGCGTTCATGTGGCCCACACCGGCTGTTTCATGAATACAACGTTTCAGATGGGTCTGAAGCGGTTTCATCACCAACAGCAACAGGAGTCAGCAGCCAGCAGCATGTTTGTGGCGTCGAAAGATCGCCGTGTGGCTTCGGATCTCACTCGCTCCAACGGCAAACCATCGCAAAATGCTCTTCTTGACGCTCCAAAGCCAGTCCACGGGCACCAACGGGCGTCTCTGGTCCCTTCTGACGCACCCCAACCAGTGCCACGACTTGATCCCACTCCCAGCTCGAGCCTGGAAATCCGCGATATGTGCTGCGAAATGCGCATGAAACGTCTCAAGTCGCAACTCTTTGCGGCGCCAATAGACGATCCACCATTACCACCTGCTGAAGCTAAGAATGTTGCTGATGCTGATCACCAGCATCAGCAATCCATTGACTTGGAACACGTCCGAAGCCTGGTCTTCTATGGAATCCACGAGGATTTTGTAGCCAAAAAGCGCAAACGGATTCGTCCTTTGGCGTGGCGACTGCTGCTGGGCGTGTTGGGACCCGATGCTTCTGAATGGAAAACCATGCTCAACACGCAGAGAAGCCACTATCGTAACCACAAAAAGCAGTTTTTGTACCGCCAGAGCAGTCGACCGTTGGATCAAATCGCGTTGCTTGGCACTGAAGATGAGAGTTTGCTCCAAGAGCAAGCGGTGCGTCAGGACGTCGCGCTGATTCGAGATATTGAGAAGGTACTCTTCCCTGCTACACCTGCTGTGACTTGCATGGATACTAGTATTGAAAGAGAGTTGTATAACGCTGAGCGGGGCCGTTGGTTGGGAAATGCCGCATTTGATGTATCTGAATCCTTGCGATCATTGCCATGACTACATGTGGGTGCGCGTTGGGGACCTTCTCACCATGTCTCAATGCTCTAATGTCCTCTTATGTGTGCGTGTGCTCATGGTGTTTTGCTGTGTACGGATTCTTTCAGGATGTCTCGCGTACCCAGAGCTCCATTTCGTTCTTTGAGCTTGGCGGCATCGCGCAGAAATGGATGCTTAGCATCCTGTTTGTGTACGCCAAACTCAATCCAGACGTCGGCTACGTGCAGGGCATGAACGAGATTCTCGCGCCGCTGGTGTACACTTTCGGCACGGACCCTTGCAAAGAATGGTCTTTCCAGGCGGAAGCCGATGTGTTTGTGGCATTTGCCAGCATCATGAAGTCGGCCAAACTGCTGTTCATGAAATCTCCGCACGACACCAACAAAATGGGCGTCGACCATCAAATGGAGAGACTCGAACTGCTGCTGAGGCAACACGATGCCGTGCTCTGGCAGCATCTCAACTCGATTGGCTTGAATGCTTCTTTCTACTCTTTCAAATGGTACATGACTCTTTTAGCGCGTGAGTTCCCCATGGACAAGACGTTGCGCATCTGGGATGCGTTGCTCGCCGATCCAAGACGATTCGGTTTTTTGCATTACGTCAATTGTGCACTATTGAAATCCCAGCGTCGTTGCTTGTTGGACATGGACTTTTGTACGGCGCTCAAGCATTTGCAGACACTTCCGGCTCAAATAGAAGTAGAAACAGTTCTCGCAGACGCAGAGCAGATGCGTACGAAAGACCGCACCGTCGATGACCAGCGGCGACGATCCATAGGTTGAAGATCAGCGCAAACCAGACTAGTACCAGTTCTTAGATGGCCCGTTCAATCGGAAGCAGTTGCATCCAGAGATCCTCAGACAAAACAACAGATTGCTACCGTTGCAGTCGTTGCAGGAAGCATCTGCGTCTGCCTTACAATGAATTCTTTTCCCAATCTTTCCGTCGCTGTGTTTCATGAAGCAGTAATGGTGATTGCTATTGCTGCTTCTTGCCCGGTGATTTGGTAGCCGGGGTCACGACGGCACGTCGTGTGCATGCGGCGTCATCTGTGCTGCACGACGAGGTCGATGATGCCAAGAAAGGCGTTGGGCTGAAGTGGAAATGGTACCAGTTCTTGTTCGGTTCAAGTACAATCCGATCGCTGGCGGTGACCATCGCTTTTCGCAGCAGTAAGAGATCCAGACCAAAGGAGATGCAATGGAAACCGTGAGGCAAGCAAACCCGAGCGCTCGATTCACTCTGTCGACCGTTGCAGCACTGTATCTCGAGAGCAAAAGCTTTGGGATGGCAGAGAGGAAGGCCGCGAGCACAAGAGAGACCGTAGCCGCCAGGATAAAGTAGTCCATGAGCGTGTTGTATGGTACTTTTGGCAACGAGCTCGAGATCACATACTTGAACGCCACAGCCGTAAGTAGCAGCGTCAGAATAGTCGAGAGTCGATCCCCGAGGGCGTCCGCATCGAGCACAAACGCCAGTGGGCCCAGCAGAGAAAGCAGGAAAAGTATGAGCACAATGTTTTGCAGGTAGTAGTTGGCGATCCGCTGGATGCGCAGACGTACACGTGTCGCCTTGTGCGCTGGCGCCTCGCGTACGATCCGCGGAGTGAGGGCATAAAACTCGGTCAGTGTCAGTGCTTCGCGATGAAACTGAACACTCGAGACCGTCAGGTCAAAGAAGTCCCACGACCGAGCATCATTTAGTCGGAGGTTAATGCTCAGATCTTGAACATCGAACGGGAACAAGTGTAGCTCCCACCTCTCGCGGATCTTGACATGCATTGATCTGTTCCACATGACCCAGGTGAAGCCCGGGAGGTCACCTCCGCCGTAAACGCGAATGTCGGGCGGCTTGGCATCGATTGTCTCGATTGCGTTGAAGATGGTGACTCCTGGCATGGGAGAGACTTGGCACTGAACTCGTCGATCTCGGCCGAAGTCATGTTGACGAAATGACCACTGGCTTTGGCTCGATCGGCAACTGCTGCGAGTCCCAGTGCTGCAAGGTCAACGGGCCAGAAGAGGTACAGGAGGAACTTGATCGTGAACGTCTCGTCGATGGGATCAATGCTCACAATGTCCATGATGGACGGAATGCAGTAGCATCGTACTTTGGGCTTGTCAGGTGTAACCGTGGGGTTGTCTTTCTCCTTATCCTTGGATTTGGGTGGTAGTTCGGTCTTCCACACGCCGAAATCGGACACCAAATCCAGCAAATGGCGAAGCGAGACACTTGTAGGTGTCAGGCTTTCCGTCCATTTGAACTGTTCCTGTCCAATGAGTCGTCGCACAGCGTCTGAAAGCACGACTTGTGGCACGAGACTGTCAATTCGATCCTGCAACTGATACTGCATAGTGCCATTGGTACAGTGTACCAGGAGTGGTGGTGGGTTGGCTCACCTGTCTGGTATGCAAGCAATGGATGTGCCTGAGCCAGCGCTCCACCAGCATGTGATTTTCTCTTTTGATGTGAACAAGGTACCATCAAAAGCAACAGCAGTAGACTTGTTGTTAATGTTGTTGTGCGACTGACGTCCTATTTGTCTCGTCATATTGCTCCGGTGTGTGTCTCGCTGGGTGCTGTCCCCCCCAAAAGACCATTATCATGCAGGACCCGATTCAGGGCAAAGACTTGTTTCACATTGTCAATGATTTGCTGGCCGAAGCATGTTTTGGCCAGGAAGAAAGCGATGCCGATGGTGTGGTCGAGTGGAAATGGAATGGCGTGGAGCCCACGAGCCATGCTGCCTGCCAACGCCTTCCACAAGAGATGACGTATGGCAATTTCTTGCGTAAGAAGGTTGTGAACCACGTCTTGATTGGGGGGGGGGTTGACCCCAGTTGTTGCTGGTTTTGTGGGCTGACTGGCTGGTGGCTGGTGCGTAGTTTCCTCTCAAGTGCGCGGATCGAGAGCTCGCGCGACAGAACAAGCTCAAGCGCCGCCATTGTCGAAGGAATTTCACGTCCAAAGGTCATGAGGGCCACGGGTTGGTGCATGTGTACAACGCCATTCTGCGACAACTCAGTGTCTGCATCTCTGATGACCAAAGTGAGTTTACCGAGTCAACAGCAGCTTGCCCCTCAACTACATTGACTCAAGAGCAGGAGTATCACTACTTGCTTCCCGCGTTTTTCACTTTTTTGCGGTTTGCGCATGAGCACATCGCGTCGTTTCAAGTGGTGTTTCGAACGTTTGGTCAAGATCTTCCTCAAGTGATTGAGGAATTCAATCTGTTTTGTGAAGGAAAGCATCCTTCGTTTAGCTTTGACGATGGTTTCAGGATGGACGGAAGCGATGGCAAAGCGGATCGACGCATCAACTGTCTGGCGCGCCAAATGGGTTCGTTTTATCGGTCTGATCGTGTCAATGCACTTGTTTTGGGTCATTTGGAGCAACCCGGTGCGCTCTTTGGGAATTCTACTGATGATGAAGGTGATTTGCGCGGTGAAGCAGCAAGCGATCCCATCTTTGACTCGTTCTACGGGCCTCTTCGTGAAGCGCATCCCGAGATTTGTATCATCGAAGGCATCCAGGCCATCAGCGATTTCTTTGCCGACCCTGCACTGCATGGAAGCCAACAAACGCTGGCGTTGCGAGACTACTATCCTTTCTGGTTTGCAAACCGAGAAGAAGCGGAAGCCGGCAAGCTCATGATCGTGAATGAGGCCAGTTACAAAAGCGTGTTCTTTGATGACAATATTCTAGACGACGACCCCCACATTGTCGATGTCCGTCAATACCAGAGCAATGGTTTGGGTGGTGCAGAGTTCATCAAGAAGCCGTTTAACGAGACGAAAGAGCGCGTGTTATTTCGCGTCGAACCCATTCAAGTGATTCAAGATGTCAACTACTTCATTGACCGTGTGCAGAAGGTGATTCCTCTGGCTTCCAAGGTGTGAGGAATCATCCTACGCCAGGGGAGACCCAGAACGCCATCACCGACAATGAGAGGCGCTCTTCAATAGACGATTCACAATGCTTTTTTTCCATGTTTTTCTGTCGTTTATCTTGTCACGTTTTGTCACCTGCACCACGTTGTCAAAGGTTTGTTTCCATCCATCCAAAAAAGAAGAAAAGAGAGCTCGCATGAGATCACATCTAACCAAACGCTGGTTGGTTGGGAGGAGGAACGGGGGGGGCATCCTCCAATGCCTTACGGTGTTGTGGTCGTAGATGGGGTTGTCTCGTCTGATGTTTTGGCTTTCTTTTTCGGTGGGGGTAAACTATCCAACGCATCAAAACTCAGCTCCACTTTGGCATCCTGCAAATCGTCCAGGTCTTGATACGATGTGGTCACTTGGCGTGGATCCACTGGTAACGCAGCATCTGGAGGAGGTCTTCGTGGAGACCGTGGTGGGGATCGTGGTGGGCCCCGTTCAAACGAACCACGTCTCGGTCTTCCCACTGGACCTCCAGGTCCGTAGCCTCCACCAAAGCCACCTCCACCACGACCTCGGAATGGTGGGGGTTCATTTCGGTAGTAACCACCGCCACCTCTTCCTGGAGGAGGACCACCACGATCACCTGGTCCGTAAAAGGCGCCAGGTCCACCTCTGCCACCTCGGTTGCCCTGATACGAAGAATTGTTCCGTGGACCGCCCAACACGGCCGTATTGGTAAGGTTATTGGTCGTCTCAATGGGTGGCAACGGACGATTCGGGTCTTCACGGTACTGTTCCCACATGTAGGTTTCGCCCACTTCCGCGATTTTGTCCACGACCAGCTCCGGGTGCTTGTTGCGAATGTGCTTCTTGACAAAATCGATGGCTTTGAATAGCTTTCGGCACAGACGACAACGATGCTTCCCGTCGTCCCCTGCTTTTTCAGCATAGTTCGTCCAAGTCGGTTCCAACGCGACTTCTTCTTTGGCCTCAATCTCTTCCACCAATTGCTGTTCTTTGTGTCGTTTCTCAAGGATTTTCTCTTCCGTGAGCTCTTCGAGAATCTGCTGCACTTTTTGATCCAAGGAGTCCGCCCAACCACCAATTGGTTTCGCATCAGTCGAAGCAGGAGCCTCGGGCTTGTTGGCATCCGAAGAAGAGGTGGCTGCCGAGGCGCTCTCTTCTTTTCTTGCTTTGGCTTCTTCGAGATCCCGGCTCGTGGGCTCCGGCCGACAAAACAGAGCAGGATGTGCGTGCATGATATCGCCCATATCGATGCATTGTACGCCCGCATAATAAATAAAATGATGCACGCGTCGCAAGTACGCAATGACCACATCCAATTTCTGTTTGTCTGTCGGGTATCGACTCGCCGCTTGGTCATTTGCAAGCAAAGCTTCAATGCCGTAGCGATTCAGGTCGGCTTCTTTGTAAAACACCGTCTTGTCCAGTGCTATTGCCAGCTTTTTGGCTTGTTCGTAGTCAAACAAGAGTCTCTCCGGCACGGACAGATACGACGGAGTCTTGATGGGCGCTCGTGGACGATGCTGTGAAACTTGAAGACGGAACGGAGTGGTCGTCTCGTTGTCATTGACAAACGCGGATTGCACTTTGGTCAGCGCTTCGGCTGCAGCTTCGGCAGTTTCAAAGATCAGATACGCCGAACGGTCAAAGTCTACGTTGCTCTTCTTGACTGGATCAGACAAGTAAATGTGCTGGAATGTGGCTCCCTGACATCCGACAACAGTCAAACGACTAGATTAGTAATGCAACGACAAAGCTCCATGAAGAACTCTACCCACCGCTTTCTTGATTGTCTCACTCAACGTGGCAACGGGGCAGGAGCACGGGATGCGACGAATGTACAGAATGCGCGAACTGTCTTCCATGTCGTTATCGAAGTCTTTCGTCTCTTGGTTATTGCTGTCACCCGTATCGCCATTGCCATTCTGCGCGACAGTGTCGGTATCGGTTTTGGTGCTTTCATTCTCGAGGGCGTTTGAGGCGATTGGCTTTTCATCCAAACAAATGCGCGACTTGCCGCTCTGAACTCGCTCACAAAAGCTCTTGGCTTCGCTAATCTTTTGGGTGCGCTTTTGCTGGTCGGCGCGGAAGCGAATGGCCGGTGAGTAACGTTCTTGCAGCCACTCTTCTTTCTTGTGGTCGTCGAAAAACGCGCGCATCATGCGCTGCTGGTACTTCTTCTTGTACTCTTCGTATCTATCCAAGGTGCAATCCCATCATGTGCAGCGAGATTAGTCTTGTCTGTGCATCAAAAGGTGCGGACGCGGAAGTATCAAGCACAATCCAACCTCTGTTGATACGTTTCGGGTGTGGAATTCTCATCTTGGCGCATCATAAACACCTTGTACGAGTCCATTGGTTCCATGCTCTGCACAGCCGAGCGTTCTTTGCGTGCCGAAGCGGCGTTGTCGTCACCAGCACCTCGGTTCCAATCATTGTTGATGTTGCTGTTGTTAGGTGGCAATGGACCCGATCCACCGGGACCAGGAGGATACTGTCTCCGCATGCCGCCGCGCGGGCTTCGACTTCGACTTCGGCTTCGATCACGGTATCCGCCACGTCGATACCCTCCTCCATCGCGGCCCTCACTTCGACGACTGCCATCATCAGCAAATCACTGACGTCAGCATTTCGCACGGCACTTCCCACACCATTTAGAAGCATCCATGAACGCACCGTCCTCTAAAGTCGTTGTATCCGTTGGGTCCAGGTCCGTCGTGGAACATTGGTCGATGGTTTTGGTTTGGAAACCCATGATGCGGCGGCGGCTGCTGATGCATTGGCGGCGGTGGCGGACCACCTCCACCACGAAAAAAGGGCGGCGGAGGCTGGTCGTCTCGGCCCATTCCAGGAGGAAGCGGCGGTTCACTTGACTGCAGACCCAAGGCGATACATTACCACCACAAACAATGGTCAGTGCATCCTTCTCACCATCTCCCAAGTCCCCAGTGGAACCCAGTAAGAGCCCAAGAAGCCTGCTACCCACCATTCTCGTTCGCCTTCGGTTGTTCCCGCTGTTTGCTTGGCGCGCCACCCAACCCCACAAACACCCAAGTGGGTTTTGAAAGACCATGATGTGCACCACACCATGCAAGCCTTCTTGTCTTTACTGGCATAAGGCGATTTTGTATGCATTGATCTATGCAATATAATTTTCTAGATCTATATACAACTAACATGATTCTAGTACAAATTTCTAATGAAAAGGACTCTTTTCGTACTTTGCTCGCCCAAGGTCTTCACCAAAGTGCGTTTTGTCCGTTCGTGGTCAGGCGGCGTATGGTATACATCCTGCCGGATGGAGGAGACGTCACCGATATGTGAACGGTAACCGACGTTGTGTGTGAGTTGGCAGTCAATGCACGATTGACAATGTAGCAGTATGCTTGCACGACTAAAATGCTGCCCAAATTGTTTCCCTTTGCTGGTGGCAGAGTGAACAAGTTGAGCTTTCAGTAGTAGTAGATTGTCGAACTCTCTGGTTTGGGTGAACTGTCCAACTGCATGGGTTTGGATGCCCCACACGTGGGGTGTGTTTCAACCGACACGTCAGAGTGAACTTATAGCCACGTGCGACTTGAAGCCACGTGCCCATCGCAGACCAAAAAGGCACCGCACCGCACCGCACGACCAAGCCGGACTTCCATGGTTGGACTCTAGCCAGCGAATCAATGGGAAACCACGGCAACACGTCTTTTCAACCCAATCCTTCCTTTCAAATGGATTTGTTTGACCTCCTGTCAGTGGTTGCATTGGGAGCATTCGCCCTCGGTTTGAGCAGCTCATTTTCCAATTCGCTTTACGACCGACAAGCACCCACCGACTTGTTCTCTTCGTGTTCCATTCCCAACTGACAACTCATCTGCTCTTCTACTTGTTGCATCGATGAAGCGTTTTGCGATTGCCAGTGTGTTAGCGGTTGCTGCCTTGAGCAGTGGCAATGCCGTGGCACGCGCCGACGACACGCCGACACCTACTCCAGGAGCTACACAATCGACCTCTCCACCACCACCTGCCTCTACGTCCGCGACTCCAGCGACACCTGGAACTACTGCTCCGACTTCAGTGTCGCCTTCCCCTGCGAGTGGATCGCCGCCACCAAGCGGCTCAACTCCAGCCGTTACCAACACAACACTACCAACACCAACACCAATCGAATCCAATACCACGACCCCTTCCAATGGAAGTCATACCTCCAAAGGTTCCACCAGTGCGCTGCTTGCTGCTATAAGTAAGGAGAAGCCATTGGCGATCTTCAAGGAATCAGATGCATTGAAGGAGCTGGCTCCCATCTCGAATGTCGCGCCAGAAGTTCTCACCAAGAAAGCCATCCCAACTAACAACTGGTGGGGGAACCTCATCGCGACCGACACTAAAAAACCGCAGCTGACGCAACCAGCTTGGGCCAACCCATATGCAATCAAGTTCGGCATAGAGGAAGCGCCGTTTGGTCTACAAGTATCATATCCAGAAGCGCACAAGTCATTTTGTCCAGAATCAACAAACAACGGTGATGCCAAGAAGTGTTTCATCCATGGATTTGAGGCTGATATCGTCCTGAGCGCGACAGAGTTTGGTGGCGCTGCACCGACTTTCGCGGTGCACGACTGGGATGATCTCGCGGTGCAGGTCAAAATGTGTGGGAAAGACGGGGGGAGTTCCTGTGTGGACTTGTCGCTGGTGAACGGCATGGGGTTCGTGTCGGCCACTTTCAATGGTCAGACCCCGCAGATCTTGTCCAAGGGACAAGTGCCATCTGTCAAGGCTGATCCATCAATGAGTGGCAAATATGAGGTCCAAATCGGTCAACAGAAATGGACGCTATACGCGATTGGAAAAGACGGTGCTGCTGCTAATGTGACCTTTTCAGCTGGTGACAAAGGGATCGTGGCATCAGCCCCATTCACCGGCACTGTTCGTGTCGCGATTCTTCCTGCGGGCGTTGGATCTACGGCGCTCGATGCATATGCATCTTGTGTTGTTCAAGGCGGCGTCGTGAATGTGGCGTCTCGTACGAGCTACTCGTTCGATTTGATGACGACTGGTAAATGTGACAAGGGACTCCTGCACTTTGCTTTGACACATCATGTGGAAACCATGAAAACGCCTTCCCCGACAGGAGTTGTGACGATGCAGTCGAGCACCCGTGGGCCGATGACTGGTATCGTGACTCCTGTGTCGAGTAACCAGGCCCAGTGGGTGTTTGAGGAACCGGAGAGTGCGACCAAGATTGAGTTTTATCCTCCTCGCAAAATCTCGGCTGACATCGTGACCAAGTATGAACTGAAAGAAACGTTGACCAAGGAAATCAATGACAAGTTCGAGCTTGGTAGCGGGAGTTGGTACTTTGTGGGGAAGAAGGCCCAGATGTATGCGTCGTTGTGCTTGATGGCGAAGGATGAAGCGATTGTGGGCAAGGACACAGCGTTGCTGCAGACCTGTCTGACCAAGTTGCAGGAAGCCATCACTCCGTTGCTGACCAACACCATTGTGAATCCATTATTGTACGACACGGTGTATCGAGGCATCATTTCGAGCGAAGGCATCACCAAGAAGGATCTTGGCGCCGATTTTGGCAACTCTGGTTACAACGATCATCATTACCACTATGGTTATTGGATCACTGCTTCGGCAATGTTGCGGTATCTGAATCCTTCGTGGGAGAAGATGAAAGACTTGGAAGCCGTGGTCACAACCATGATTCGCGACGTTGCCAACCCTAGTGATGAAGATACTTATTTCCCACGGTTCCGTCAGTTCTCGTGGTACAACGGTCATTCGTATTCCCATGGTTGCACCCTGGTGGGAGATGGTAAAGATGAAGAGAGTACATCGGAAGATGTGAATTTCCACTATGGAATGATGCTGTGGGGTATCGCCAGTAAGAACAAGCAACTGGAAGACTTGGGATCGTTGATGCTCCACGTGGATGCTCATGCCATTCGCACGTATGTGTTGATGGACTCGACGAATAAGGTTCAACCAAAAGAGATTCTGGGCAATCATGTGCTGGGTATTTTCTATGATAACAAGGTCGACTATGCGACGTTTTTCAGCAAAGAGAAATGGGCAATTCACGGTATTCAGATGATCCCGGTGTCTCCGATCAACGAGATTGTGCGAACTCAAAAGTTTATCAAAGAAGAATGGGATGACATTCTGTCGAAAGAAGCGTCTTGCATGAGCAAGAGCCCGGATTGCAAGTTTTTGTCGTTGTTGGCGGTGAATTACGCGAATGTGGACATGAACAAGGGTCTGGACCTGTTGAAAGGCGCAAATATGGACGATGGGTTGTCGCGTTCGTGGGCCACGTACATTGCTGGCACTCGTCCTGGAGCTGGTGAAGCCGTTATGCCAAGCTCTGGATCTGCTGGAAATGCAACTACTGCTTCCTCTGGCAACACCACGACTGGAGCGAGTGCCTCGCCCACTCCCACGCCGGTGCCAACCACTCCAGCGACCACGACTATTGCTCCAGGCACCACTGCCTCCTCAACTCCTGCTCCAGGAAACACTACTCCTGCCCCTGGAAACAGTTCTCCAGCTCCTGGTAACACCTCGCCGGTTCCGGGAAGCTCGTCGTCTGCTCCATCGGTGCCTGCCAGTTCCGCACCTGCTCCGACAACCAATACTCCTTCAAATGGGCCACTCCCTCCTACTCGTGCTTGATCGCTTCAAGCTGCATTTGTTCAAGCCGGACGTCGGGTCTCGTTCTGATCGCACCATCAACTCGCTGGTGCGTCTCATGTGATTCCGACTAAACCGATGAGCACGACAAGTTAACAGTCAGCTCCCCCGCCCACAAAACGCCAAAAAGAAACAAAGAAGAATGCTGCTTCTCTCAAGTGTCGTGCGAGAAGCATCCTGTCGTGTCGTTGTCTGCGTGTTTCATGCTCTCTATGGGAAAATTCAATGTCTTCTTCTTCTTCTTCTTGTTCATGTTGTTCCTTTAGTGTTTCACGTCTTTTTGCCCACGCTGGTTCGACCTTACTAGTTCGTTTCTAGAAGATGATGTCATCCATGCTAGGGTGCGATTGGGAAGCTCGAGTCTCTTCTTGGTCGCTGCCGTGTTGGAGAATGGAGAATGGCCCAAAGGGAGTTGGGCATTTTGGTTGGGTACTCGCTCGCACGAGACCCAAGTGGAAGAAAGCCACAGCCATGTCCAATGTTAACTAATCTGCATGACTTTGCTTGGGGGCTAATGGTTTGGACCCTCAGAAGTGGTGCGACACCAAAGGTGGGTGAGAGCGTATGGGATTTTTGTGCCACATCCGATGCTCCATCATCGAGGTTTTCAAGTCCAGCAAGTGATGATGAGAAACCAGTTCCAAGGAAAAACGAGAACCAATTCAACACATTGGAAGGAAACCAGCATGCGCGCGGTATCCGGTGGTGAAACGTGTCGTCGGCGACGAAACGGCGACGATTCACATAGTACCAGAAGAAAACAATCAACCTCAGTCCATTTCAATACCATCCAAAGAAGCCAGAAGAACAGCATACAAAGCGTGTTCACCCCATCCATAATTTGGTCTTGTAAGACAGGCGATCCCACCCGACTGAATACGGCCAGGGAATCACTTCTCGGTGAGCTGACGATAACCTTTCCACCAGTTGGGAGCAACGAATGTGCCTTTGGTTTCTTTTTCCATAACATTCAACACCACTTGGGTCGGTCCATCCTCCCACAAATGGGTCGCCTTGGTCAGAAACTCATGCGCAGTTTGCCAGTCGCCATCGAAGTACCCTGTGATGCCCTTGTGGAAATTCTCGTAAAACCCGCGTGGAATGTTCTGTTGTAGAATCCGGTAAATTGGGTCATGGCCGAAATCCACTGGTTTTTGCCGCCCGTCGGCGTCGATGGTCGGTGGAATGCCTTCCGCGGCGTAATTCCCAATGTCGAACGTCCACAAATCCATAGGGATCTCACTTCCTTTGACCGTCACGCGATCGATGCGACGGCAAAAGCTTCTTGCTTCGGGGCTTAGTTCGTCGACAAACCATTCGGAAATCAACATGGGCACATCAAATTGACCCGTGGCGGCTTCCAGTCTTGCCGCCATGTTGACATTTGGTGACAAATAACTGGCATCAATCTTGTATTTGGACCCAATGGCTCCTTCAATGGCCCAACCCAAGTGCAGGCCAAATCCCAGATGCACTTCAAACTCTTCAAATGCAGCACAAAGCTTTTTGTTTTGACAGTACTTGGTCAGCGTTCCATTTTGGTTGGCGTTATGGATATCCACACGCATTTTCAGCACTGCAGTGAGCGCCGAATCCACCAATTCGGTTGGCGTGACCTTGCGCGCCACCTTGCCCGCACCCGAGCTTTTGACAAAGATGCCTTCGCGTTTGCGCATCTTTTCAATCGGGTCCATGCGAGGCTTTTCGGCTGGGTCACGCGGATCCCTCATGCCAGGCAAAGTCCCGTCGCAGATCTTCCACGCCAGTAAAAACGCCGCGCCGATGTTCTTGTTGGCGGCTCCATGGTACAGTTTAGCGTTGCTGTGCACGATCTCAGCAATGGTGTTGATGTATGTGATGACATCTTCTTCCAAAAGCGCACAAGTCTCGGTGAAATGCTCAATGATGCCAAAGCCGAAAATCGAAGTGATCTTCTTGCCAGGCACCATGACGTCCAATTCACCAGCGCCGCCCATGTTTTTCGCAATGATTTCAGTGCCTGCCGCGCCAAAGCCGACTTGAAGAAGGCGACCAATCTTGCCCAATGTTTCTTCAAGCACTTTGGTCTCGTATCCACCCGCCGTTGTCTCATCTTCTCCGTCATCGGCCGATGCCTCCGTGGCGCCAAGCGGATTCTGTGCCAATTGGTTGACCAGGTCCATCATGCGTTCAATGGGACCAATGATGGTGACTTCGGCGTCTCTGGTCAACACGATGATGCTCGCCGCAAAACAGAACATGACAAAGATGGTTTTGCCCATGTTCAGTCGCGCGGCATACCGCACCGATGAAGAAATATCAAACGCGACGGATGAATGACACGCCGACAGAGAGTTGGTGTCACAATCCACGCACGAGTCATTCTTGTAGCAGCCATAATTCTCGACGACTGTGTACTCGGTGTCACGAAACTGTGTTGTAGGGTCATCCAAAAGCCAATCGCTGGACCAACCCGACTTTGGGTTGGTAGTCAACGAAAAATCACCTTGAGTATCCCAGTCCGAGGTGCTTGTCAGCGGTTGAAATTTCATTTGTTGAAGCCAGGACTTGATCAAATCGTTTGGGATTTTGGTGATTTGCATGTTGAGAATCAAGCCGTTGCATTCCCGAACATACATCTCGACCATGTCTTGAAAATGGTCCAGTGCGATTTCGCCACTGACGTTGTAGTCTTGAGGGTACCGGTGAAGTCTTTCAAACTGCGAGGTTTGGTAGTCGTTGGAGGTCATGTCAACGGAACCGTCCAACAGAGGAGACACGATAATGATCGAGAGCACCAGGATGATCAATCGACGCGTGTTCTTCTCGGTCAGAGCCTTTCCGATTTTCGATGGTTCGAGGATTTCGCCTTTCTTCTTTGCCGACGCTACCGCACTAGTACCACCTGCATTGGCATCGTCTTCGCCTTCTTCCGCTTCTGGTGTGCTTTTAGACTTCAGAACACGAACAATTCGAATGATACGAAGCACTCTCACCAATCGAACGATTCGGCCTGCTCTTGTGCCTGCACGCGATGCTCGACCAGCCTTGAGTGCGGCAGTAGATACGCCTCCACTGCTGTTTGTGCCCAACACCCCCGACGAGATCCAGTCGATATCCATGAGCAACGATCCAGTGGAGATCACATCCATGTAGAAGTTGAAACCTCGGCCCTTTTTGAAGTAATTCTCACGCGCATAAATGCTCAGCACAATCTCCAACGAGAAGAATAGAAACGCCGCAAACAGCATGTTGAACATGTGAAAATCCCCGTCTTTGGTGACCCATGCGACACGGATGTCATCCCCAAACAGCGCAAACACTGTCAGCAAAGAATAGAACACTGACACATAATTGTTGTCCAGGAAGGCAATCACTTGAGTCTTCACTGTCGGCATTTGAATGCTTAGTTCGCTTCCTGGATTCATCCCACGAGGACTCAGGTTCCCGTCGTTGCTGGAACTAACTGGGGCCCCGCTTCGATCATTTTTGGAGAGGTATCCGTTGATTTCCGGTGCCACTTTGGCCATTCCTTTGCCAATGGGGTTCTTCTCGCTTGAGCCTCCTCCAGTAGGCTTCTTGACGGTGCCAGGAAGTTGCCCCATAGACGGTTGGCCACCACGAGCAGCACCCAGATTGTTTAAAACATGGTTTTTGCCCGAGTTCGATGAACTAGCCATGATCGGTGGGCTTGGAAGTTGATCGTTTACGTCGCCGCCGAGCTGTTGGTCGTCTTCTTGGTCATTCAAGTCCACGAAATTATCACCACCAGAAAAAACCAGGTACTTTTTCCGATGACGAAGGAGTGCCGCCAGCGTTGAGAAAAGTACACTTGTGGAAGACACTTTCCAAGACGAACTGATCTCCAACCTGCTTGACGATCCACAACAGCGCCGGGGGTCGTTTTTCGCGGTTGATGTCCTCAGGATGTTGATTCTGTCTGTGTGCTATGAAGAGTTTGAGCGAGAAAGTGCCAAAACAACAGGAAACCGCCGATTCAAGCCTGCAGCGTCGGCACCTGTGAGCAGCAGTTTCTCATTGCATGTTGGAGGTGTTGGTGGAGCTATCAATAGACAGCACCCGGATTGCAGATAACCTACGAAGAAAGAGCTTCCATCGGCGCCCAGCAACCAAACCAAAAAACTCTTTGAACTCTTCCTTTTCGACTCCCAGACGGGGGTTCACCTGCTATTGTTCTCGTTGTAGTTGGTTGCTATCTCAATCAGGTGAGTGCGCGATTGAGTAACGCAGCGAACGGATGCTATGATGCTGTACTGTTTTGTTGATCGGCTAACTCACTTCGACTGTTTGTGGGCTTTGGCTTGTTGGTTGATGATCACACAAGTCTACTGAAGTTTTAATCTGATAAACTCGAGCAAATAGCGCCAAAACTCTTTTGCAGCGACCTTGTCAAGATGCCGTTTGTCCGGATGAATCTAGCATCCACCAAGTTGCCAGGTTCCCCATGTCAACAACACCAACACGAGCACAACATCGAGCATTGGACGTACCATCAGGATCTTGACATCCCACTTCTGTATCTCTTCTCCAAGCTGGGAACCTTGCAAATAGATATGAATACCACACACTGATCGAAACCAATTCACACCAGGGAAACAGCACTCCGTCAGTAAAACATGACAGAGAAGCAAATGGGAATGCAGCAATACCTTTCTTGAACACTTCTAACGGGAATTTCCATTTCCATCCCTTGAATTGCCACGCTTGGCCCGAGACGATGACACCCACAACACACCGCCAGTGGCGATCTGAAAAGCGGTTCACACTGTCCACCACTTTGAAAGTGAATCTCTCGCCATCTTCTTCGTGGGTCACCACAAACGATTGGGTCTTGCGACAGCCTTCTGCTTTTTTCTGCATGTTGGACACATAACTAGGGGTCGCAAAAGAGCAACAATTCCAGCCCGCATGACGTCAGACGAGTCCAAAACTACCACCACACGCGGTCCACAAAGCCCAATACGCACACTCCATTCTCCAAGAACTCTTTGGCGTTCAACATGGTAAAGAGATCGGAAAAGCCAGCGGGCACCACAATGATCGGAGTGCCGTGGATTTTCTGTTTGATGAGTTTGGAAAGCGGAAGTTGATCTTTTCGCGCAGCCGGTTGAAGCAACGAGTTCTTGGACGCCTTTTCCATCTTCTCTTTCGCCTCGGCGTTGACCAATTCGGCCGTTTTCAACACGTTTTCAAACGTCTTGTTCGCGCAAGAAGTCATAGTAAGCTCGACCCGGTCACTCGCGTCACGGTCATGGTCTACTCACTTTCTTTTTGGCATTCAAGACACTCGTGCGGTCGCGATGGCAGTACTCTTTGTCCAGAATGCGTTTGATCACCGAGTCCAAGGGATCAATCTCCGCATTTGTTCGCGCGCTCTTGTGGTGGTCTCTGCGCACAACAACCCATTTCAGCGTCTTGTGGCCACCCGCATCCGCTACAACTCCTATTGTGGTCATACTTTTTGTGTTCTTTGCCTGCTCTGGCGTCCACACCGTCGTCCAACTTGCGTTTCTTGCTATCTTCGCCGGGTTTCCGGCTGCTGCCATGGTGTTTGGCATCTTTGGGATGGTGGGCCTGCTTGGCGGCGGTTGACCGGTCTTTGTCTTTGTCTCTCGAGTCTTTATGCTCTCTATGGGGGTCTCCTGGGTGGCGGCTCGTGCTGGTGCTCGCTGGTTTTTCAAGTGGAGTGTCGTCCCCCGTGATCAATTGGGCCGATTGGTCAATGTCTCCTTTGAGGTACGCGATCAAATCTTTCTTGTCGACCGTGGACACCATGGCAGCTTTTTCCGAGCGACATTTGGTCACGTATTCACCAAAACTCAGCGCTGCATACTTGTAGCAGGTCCAAACGGCCAGCAAATCGTAGGGCTTTTTGGAACTTTTGGACACGTAATGGGTGGCCAAATGCTTGGGAAAGCGCTGGATTTCTTTCTTGTTGACGTCCAAAATCACTAAATCGTCGTCTTCCAACTTGACTTCTCTGGCGCGGATCAAATGATGGCGAACCACCGCCAGAGGTGGCCCCGTCACTTCGTCCTTTTCATTCTTTTCCATGGGGTTTGTTGGTTTCCCTTTGTTTTCCCTGCGCGGCCGACCTTCTTTTGCTTTGTTGGTGTGTGGGTGTCAAGCAAACCTCGCTTTCCCCTGAGAAACACTAAAACAGCCAATCAGCTAGCGGCGCGAACCGATTTTTGGCCACTCAGCGACCAGAACACTCACTAACGGGCGAAATTTCAGAAAAGTTGGGTAGGAAACGGCAAACCCCCAACACAAGGATATGGATCGCACACCACAATTCCGTCAGCTGGTGGCCAGCACTGGCGGCAGCGGGGGGTGTGGACGATCCAAAACATCACCAAGCCATGAATTGGTTCTATCGGATTCCTGGCGAGTGTTTGTCAAGGAAACATTGTTTCTGGTGCAGTAGAAACGGGGGGGGGGGGGACCGGCTAGTGGTGGCAATGTGTCATCTAATGCCCCGTCAAATGCTGTGTTTAGTTGCAAAGTGTAGGGGAAATGGAAGCCTTTTTGAATGATGTTGGACCGAAATATCTACGTTCCAACCACTTCATTCGACTCAAAGGCACGCGAATGAGCGACAAAGACAAAGACGAGTTTGATGCGGTACGTTCTGAAGGTCCTTGAGAGCCGGCCCAGAAGCATCCATTCCATGTATCCATCCACCGACCAAAATGACCAGATGGACAACGCGTGAATGCCCAGGAATTCATGGAACTGGTGCGCAATTGCAGCTCGCGCATTGACCAATTGCAAGCGAATTGTGAAGCCATGGGTGAGGTTTTGCATTGCTGCATGCTCTGCTGGATTCGCCAGATGGCTGGACTGATTGCATGCTAATATCACAGCCAAGACGGTGAACGGCTCCATCTTTCTTCATCAACAAGAGATTGTGGCGTATCTAATGGAGGTTATGTGGCATCGATTGACGAGAAGATGTTGGAGACACTAAGCTTGGTGGGGGTTCTTTTGGTGGAAACCTGTTGTAGAGACTAAAAGAAGTCACCACCAAGGGCAAAGCGATGCAAAAACAACGTTATGAACAGCCGTTCACGCTTTCTTGGCGGTACGCCAAAAACAAATCGGGAGAGGATGGTGCTTTTGAGCCTTGAACTAACCACACAAGGATCACCAGCCTTCTACCCCAAGATGAACGACTGCAGTTGGAAGAAGTGGAGGCTCGAGTCCTGAAGAGCCTTCAAGCAACAGCCAAGAAACAATCAAGGACAACTCCATCATTATCACCGACAAAGCCAAACCATGAAGCACGCGACGAGCACGACCACGAGTGTTTTTCACCCAAGGCAAACGGTACTTCGAAGTCCCCGCCTGGGCCGTCAGAATCGAACGAACAGCAGGAAAAGAGTTTCACAGCACCCAAATCAAAGCCAAATCCAAACCCAGAGGTGATTACGCAACACTGTGAGGTGGATTGGTTCGCTCATCGATCAGTTCTAACACATAAACGCTCGCATAACTTGTGACGGACGCAGTCGATTCTGTTTGCATCCCAGACCGACGAACTCTCACTCACCGAAGAAGAGGATCGACGATTCAAAGTCGAGAACATTCAATTGCATCGGCATTTTCAAGAGAACCTCGAAGATGCCAAGTGAGTTCCCTGTTCGGTCTGGAAGGGAGCAGGACACCGTGCTGAACAAAAGTGTTGTGGACATGAACTCACAGACAAATGGAGTCCAAAATGGCGGAAATATCAAAGCTCATGGGCCAGTTTGCGGACAAACTAATGGAACAGCAGACAGACATCGACATGATTCATCAACACGCCAAAGAGACAACGTCCAATGTCAAGCAGGTGGGTTGGGTCAGAGGTGGGGCCGTTGATTCACCAGCACGCGGGATCTGACGGAATCGGGGTTTCTGGATCTTGTTGAAAACACGCACAGAGCAATCGCATTTTAGAGCAAACCCAACAGATTGGCGAAGGCTTTGGCTTTATGATTTTCTGTTTCTATGTGGGATTTGCGATCTTGTTGCACGTGTTGCACGTCTTTAACTAACTCGTGCGGTGTGGTTTTGGAAGCAATTGCTCAAATCGCGTCCACTTTTTCTTTGCTCAAACCCTCGTAGCAAGTGAGTCCATCCGCGTTGAGCAAATCATCACGCGCGCCTTTGTTGATCAGGTAGTCCATCAAGTCGTGGAAACCGTACTCGTGGCAATAATGCAGTACGCTTTGCCCATTGAGCTACACCAGACACGAAGAAACACGTTTGAGGTCAAGCCAGGCACCCTCACACTCCATGTGATGCACTTACGTTTTGGGTATTGATGTCGGCTCCTCGTCGCAAGCACAATTTCGCGATGCGCTTGTTGTTGTTTTGACATGCAATGGACAACAATGTGTTGCCGGTGACGTCTTTGGAGTCGATTGGCAGAGTCCAGTCGGGCTGACTGATCATGGTCTCGATTTCTTCGTATTTGCCATGACGACACAGACTGATGATAGTCTCGAGTTGTTTGGCTTCTTTCATGGCTTGGGTCATGTGCTCGTGCTTTTCCATTGGCTTTTCGGCGGCTCCTGCGCCACTGCCGACGATGCTGGAACCAACGTTGGCTGATGACGAGATCTCCGTGCGCAACATCAGGTTCGGCATGAACTGACGACCAAACACAGCGCGACCAGCGGACCTGAATGCACATATCGATATCGTTTAGTGGACAGCGCACAGTGTAATCTGACGTAGTCATCAAGTCCGTGGAGCCTTACCAAGGTGAGTATTGAATACTGGCCCATTCATCAAATGCAGAGCGTGGCTTGACGATTCCAACACTTCGCGGTTGGTTCTGCAACCACAATACCATCAAACGGTTATTGTTGGTCAGACAGGACAGCATATGAGTTTGTGAAGAGATAACCCACCAGGTTTCGGATGACTGGGAGATAGTTGGCCTGCATCTTGACTGTCTTGGTGGTGGTCACAGCACTGATGAAGTTTTTTGGCAGACAGGCCACTCGTTTGTGCACGGCTCCTCCGAAGCTCTCGACGGCTGTTTGGCTTTTGGAAGAACTATCTACGGGTTTATCGATCCAGTTCTTGCCTTCGCCCGGAGGTGCGTGGGTCACGTATCCGCGGTTTTTCTCAATGCCTTTCATGCGTGTGGGAGGATGAGGTGTCACGTCACCACTCAGCTGGGCTTCGTCTGGAGTCGGAGAAATGTCCACGCTGGTGGAAGCAGACGCTGAGCTACGTGAAGTCAGCGAAGAAATCGATCCAGTGTCTTCTTCGTGGTCACCACCGACAGCGCTGTTCTGACTTCTAGCTGATCCCAAGACACTACTGTCTTCATCAATCGATCCAATTCCGTGTGGTACGTGGTGCTGTTGGTGAGTAGCTCGCATGTTGATGCCCATCCCAAGTCCAATGCCAAGTTGGATCATGTCTGTGACGGCCGATCCAGGACCACCGAGAATCGGCAGTGCTGTTCCAAGTGCTTGCGTGATGGTGGCGATCAATTGCTTGGTGGTGTCTTGCAGGGCCATGGTGGATCCATCGGTGAAGTTGTTCAGCATTTGGTTCTTGATCGGGCTCTTGGATTGAGTCGACACGGGGGACAAAGGAATGCCGTTACTGGACCGCGAAGTAGAATCGACTTCGGTGTCTGGCTGCTCAAAAAGCAGCCTTGGCACAGCAACTCGCTGAAGCCCTTTACCGGCATTTGGGTTTGGTGTGGTGTTGGCATTGGACTCCAGTTGAATCGAAATGTCCATTTTCCTGGCGCTCGCTTTGACGCGCGTGATTCGTCTCTCTCGATCCAGCGGTTCTTCGATGCTTTTGATCATGTACTTGCGCAATTCCTGTTGGGAATACCGTGGCTGCTCCACGCCCACGCCGCAAGAAGCCTTTTCCCCGACACCATCGGCGACAACCCCATCGATTTCGCCGTCTTTGCCCCGGAACTTTTCAATCGGAAGCACAGGTCGTGTCCAAAAAGTCTCGCCCGAACGTTTATCATACCAGTACGCGATGCCATCGTCGGTGGAAAACTCTTCGTATGGGCTCCCTTGCATGTAGGCCCAGCTTCGATACACTACGCTGGTGCAAACGCCCATTTCGCCGTTGGGATTGGAGTTTTTCATGAATTCACCGGGTTGTTGTTCGCCCAGCGCTGTAAACAATTGGGGTTGGTTGCGACTCGACTGACCGATCCACAACAAATGAATGAACTCGACGGGGGTGTTTTCACGAGTCGACGGGATGCAAAATGGATAAAACCGGTCCGCTTTGGTGGTCGTCGTGGTGTTCATTGAGGTGGAATTTGGCGACAAGACGTCGCTGTTGGGGGTGACGCTGACAGTCGCAAGCCAATCGCTCACTTCAAAGAGCTCGACCAAGTAAAACGTGCGAAAGCCCAGCCGTTTGTCTTCGCCAGTTTGCTCGGGTCGGTTCTGGGGAAACCGAGCGCGTGCCTCGAACTCGGTCTCGTGTTTAAAATGCTTGGCCGCGAGGACAATGCACGGAGGCTTGCGGGTGTTGAGTGCATGCTCCAGTTCACGGAGAACATACTCCAGATTGGTGGGATCGATTATGATGCAGATGTAACAAGCGTCATGGTCTTTGGTGGGCAACGGACTGATGGCGCGGCGATCCAACACGATAAAGCTACCAAACTGGGCCGGCACATACGTCGTCACCAGCAAGTGGATCACCAGTTCCGCCGAAAGCCCGCCGACGGCCATGTTGCCCTTGGTGGCTTTGCGTGCAAACGTGGCAAACATAACCGTCAATGGGATCGGGTATTTGGTGCGACGAACCTCGGAAAACCCGACTGGAGGACTACAGGCCTTGATCTGCAACAGTGCTTTGTTAATGCTGGCTGTCGAGATTCTCGCGTTCAGTCGTTCAAACCAACTAAGTTTGTCACCCGAATCAAAGAAGACGTTTGGCACTGGCAACGGCACTTCATCGAGATACGAAGGAGTCGGCATAGGCACACAACGCCGTGGAGGCAGTTCATACGGACGAGGGAGGTACAACTGCACTGGCTTGGTGTATTCGGTGATGAGGATCCAGTTGTGAAGCTGTGGATGGCCCGGATTCACCATGACAACGTCTGGGATGGGCTGCTTTTGACCCGTGTTGTTCTTTTGAGTGATTGGCGGCACCGGCTGGAAGTCACGCACCGTGTCGGCATAGCGTTGACACCACTTGTTGTTTTGAATGGTGTTCTTGAGCTTCATCAACGATGGGGTGCCGGGATCTGCTTTCGGAATCAAGCCTCCCCTCAATGCTTCGATGAAAGAACGAAACCACGCTCGAGTATGGATCTTGCGTCGCGTGGTCTTGTTCCAGCTCTCCACGAGTTGGTCAATGCAGCGATAGATTGGGTGTCGGCATTCCACAACGCTGACGTATTGTCGAAGCTTTTTGTCGTACCGCAAGGAGGCATTTTGCTTCATAAAGATCTCCTGAATCTCTTCCGCTCGGTATTTGCGACGAAGTTGATCGATTTCCCAATTGGAACACATCAAAATGCTTTGAGTGCCGCGGATCTTGCGGTATTCGTTGGGGTCGCGATGGACATCACAATGGGTTCCCTGGGAAGAACTCCAGCAATTGAAGCAAATGGTGGTCTTTCTTTCTTCCGGAGTCGCCGTGTTGGTTCGACTGGATGAAGTGGGTGGGGCAGTCTCGTGGTTGGACTTGTCGGGGCTCCTGGCACCTTCTTGTTGCTGGTTTTTGCTGTTGGCTTTGTTGTCGCTTTCGGCGTAAAAGCCAGAGTCGACAATATCGCGGATGCGAGGCTGCTGTTGCTGTGGTTGACCAAGCAGCGAGTCGGCTCCGCTCTGGAGTTTGTGCGGTGACTTGTGCTTTGGTTTACTGGTGTTGGCAAGCACCGAGACAAACACTCCATTGGTTTTCTTGCCCAACACTGGTTCTCGTTTGGATCCACGGGCAAAGGACCTGCTTGGGTTATCGCGGGAAGCGGAGTCACCTGCAGCCCCCAACTGCTTTTTGCGCAGCACCACGTTGGATGCGATCAGTGACGAGACAGACTCGAATTTGGACACTTTGAGTGCCATTTTGATGGTGTCGCGTAGTTTACTGTTGCGACTTCCATCTGCCATGAACAATGAATCGTTGTCCATCCATCCATCGCTGCTGTCTTGTTGTTGTTGCAGTAACCACTGGTGGTGTTCTTGCTCTTTGGCGGCGGCTTCGAGGTCATGGAGTTCATCTTGAGGAATCAGACCAAGACGAGAGCCTCCTCTTGTGGACAAGTTCTTGCCGTCGTCGTTGGATTCGGTGCGTTCGGTGCTACCACTGCAAACGCTTTCGCTTCCAGTCACGGAGTCGCACTCCCAACTCACTCCTGGTGGTGAAAAGTTGATCACTTGCTGCTGGTTTTGCTGTTGTGCTCGTTGTGGTGATAGTGCTGGAAGCTGCAGCGATGCACTTGGCTGTTGTCGAGCAGACAGGTTGCCTAGTGGTGAGCTAGCTCTGTGGTGATCGAAACGAGAAGACATTGGTGCTAATGGTGGTAACAACTGCGAAGTTTCGGAAGTCGTTGGAGTGTTTGCTCGAGCAGACGTGGTTGCAACTGATGGATGGTATGGGTTGGCAGTCGCGAGTTCTGGAAGAAGCGAAGAAGCATCTGGTGACGTCGTTGCGTACGCTGTCGTAGAGGAACCCTGCAGCAATGGAAGTAGCGGTGTCGCCGGCGTGTTGTCACTTTCAGCTGGAACAAACCCAGGGGGAGGTTCCCATTGGCTCTCGCCTGTCTGAGTGTTGTAGTACCACACGCTTCCATTCTCAACGTCGCGCACTTCGTGCCATGACTCCTTGGCAGGGAAAGAAGTCAGTCCAGCAGAGCTGTTGTTGTTGTTGCTGTCGTCTTCACTTTGCGTCTGGGGCTGTAGAGTCGTGGGCCCCTCAGTCTCTTCGGCCAAGATATCAGCCAGTTCCTACGTCCGAATAAGGTTGATTTCGTTGCGCTCAGTCAGTTATTCCCGTCAAAACGATCACCGAGACTCACCTGCTCCACAGCAACATTGTGGTTTCTTCGACGTCGACACAAGAATCCACGCGATTGGGCTTGAATCTACGAAGAGTATCGAGTCATCAACTATCGGTGTCAGTTGACCACGTAAAGGCGCACACGCCGAGCGAAAAGCACTCTACTTGCTTTGATTGCACTCAGTTCCATGCGTTCCCGCAGGCTGGCGTCCTGCTGGTCGAGTGCAAGGTACTTTTGCTGCAGCTGCTGCTGTTTGGCGATCTCGGAGACTGTGGACTGCACCGTCGAGAGGTCATCGATTTGTTTGTTGAGCTGCTTGCGTTCGGGTTTGAAACTGGGAAAGAAATCGTCGACTTTTTGACGCACGCGGTGCTCTTCTTTTGCAAAATCAAAGGTTTCTTGAGCAGCCTGGTGGTCCTGAACCAGCTGTTGGCGTTTGAGGCTCTGCTGCAGCGTGTCTTGTTGCTTTTGGGCTTCTGTTTGTTCCTTGGCATCGGAATCGTCGAGGTCATCAAGCACTTCAATGGTGATTCTGGCTTGATGACGCTGATCTTTGGGTAGATGGGTCGCAATGAAGCCGTGGCCAAAGGCTGCCGGGTGGCCGGCGGCACCAAACAACGGCCGTTTGCGTTTGTGGACCGCACTGCTGCTTGGCGAAGGTTTTTGCATCAACGCCAGCAACTCGCTGGTTTCCTGGTCGAGTTTCTGGACTTCTTCATCAAGGATTTCTTGTTTGGGTTTGGTCGAGTCTTTCACCTTGGCTTTGGACTTTTTGGTGGAGAAAAACGTCGGCATCTCTGTAGGTCGTGAGAAAGCGATTCATGCAGTCAACTCAGTATCTTTGGAGAGCACCTGGAGCATCCTGCAAGATACCAGAAGAAGGAGCCTGTTTGTTCGGAGGCTTTATTGGCGACCCAACTGACGTCGCATGATCTCAAGCACCTGCGGTTGTTTTGGTGGAGCTGTCGTGAAACGGTCATCAGTTGGGTCCGGTGACCTGACCGTCACTTTGCTCGATTGGTGGGGTGGGTGGTGGGACCGATAGTTCCGCGACACCACGAGGAAAGCTGATCGAGCGTCGCGTATTTGCTTCAACAAGGTGGCTCGTCGTGTTGTCCACGAGGATGGTTGTGGCAAACACAAAAGACAGCAACAAAACCCACTGAGCAACATCTGGGAGCTTGGTTTTATGATGTAATCACTGTCAATTGCATGTATGACATGCTTTCGTCCAGTATCTTGATGTGATGATGGGAATGCCAAGCTGGTTTTCGAGTTCAGATCAGCACACGTTCCAACACATTGGACCATGTGTCACACGTTCCAACCCAAGTGACCAGAAGTTCGTCAACCAAACCTTTAGAAACTCAAGTGTTTTGCTTCACTGTTCCAGCAACTGATTCGCGCTTTCGTCAGCAACAGATGGAGGCACTGTGGTATGCTGTCTGAAGAAACCCAACAAAAACGTCCACACGATCCAACAACCACTCTGTAAGAATATGAACCTTCCAACTGCAAGCCAGATGGAATCCTGGAAACCCGACGATCAGTCGCTTCGCAAATGGATACTTTGGCTAAGTTCGACGTTGCCTCCAGCACTCAGCTCTCACTCGGTCCAGCATGCCATTCCTCAATCTGCTTTCAACATACCAAGCTCCTACTCAACCAACCAATATGCGTTCCATCAACTTCTCCGTCGCGTTGATGCTACCTCTTCTGCTTACGACCACCCGAGCATGCAAGAGCAAGACGAACTCGGCGCCAATCTCGCCGCCGAACGGTACGATGCCGACAGGTGCCTGGCCAACCTCCACGGGACTCGAGCAACTCGGTGCACCTCAAGTCGTCAAGGCTGGCGAAACCTTTGACGGTCAAATGAAAACATACGAACGATCCAATTGTCCATGTCAAGAACAAAAGGAAGGAGGTCACGCGGACACGGTGTTCCTTCTGGAGCCTGGTGCCACACTCAAGAACGTGATCATCGGCAAGAACCAACGCGAAGGTGTGTACTGCACCAACCATGACTGCACGATTGAGAACGTCTGGTGGGATGACGTGTGTGAGGACGCGTTTTCGATCAAGAAGGGCTCCGCCAGTAGTGTCACGCGTATCATTGGAGGCGGTGCGAGGCATGCGGACGACAAAGTGATCCAGCACAATGGACCAGGCAAAGTCATCATCAATGGGTTTTATGCGGAGGACTTTGGCAAGTTGTACCGTTCGTGCGGCACATGCGGGTCGATCCATCGCGAGGTGGAAGTGTCGAATGTGTTGGCGGTGGATCCCAAGGTGAGTGTGGTGACGGTCAACGAGAACAACAAGGACCACGCGGTGATCAAAGACGTGGTGGTCAAGTCGAAGAAGAAGAATCCGGTGGTGTGTTCGTGGACGACGTCGACGAACGGCGCGGAGCCGAAGAAAGGTGGCAGCGGCAGCAAGCCTGGTCTGTGTGATCTCTCTGGCGTATCGATTGAGCAGTTGTAAGCGCGAAGACGTGAGTTTATCAGTGCAGAGGCAAGCAAGATCTTGGTCCAAACTTTAGCTTTTGAGTCCTATATGAGCTGTCCCACGAGCTTTAATCCACTCGTTGTCTCTCTGACCTTTCACTGCACCGCTCACCTCATCCACTTTGGATCGTCATATGGGCCAAACATCGTGGATCCGTTGTTCTTCGTCAACACTTGGTGCAAGTTGTTGGCGGTCGTGTTCTCTTATGTGCTTCACACTGTGTCGCCCCGAGGATCTCATGGCGATTGTTGTTAGGATGGAAGAAGAACTGAACTCAAACGGGCCACTGGTGCCAGTACACAAGTCGGCACTTGAGCGGACGCACCTCTGCATGGCATGCGCCTCCTGCGTGACGCAGTGAATGGTGAAGAATCGTTGAACCCAAGTGTTGTTGTTGTTGTCTTTCCCTGACGAAGAGTCGTCAAGTGCGTTGGTCTCTCTCTCTCTTTCTCTTGTGCCAATTCCAGAGCCAGATCTGGTGATCTCAACGTGCCGCCCTCCGTCCTCCGGTATGTCGACGACATGGCCAGCGAGACTCGCGTGGTGCGCTCTGACTCCGTCGCGAGAAACATTCCACTTGCATTGATTGCCCGAGTTCCATGCGTTCTCTCAGGATCGCATCCTGCTGATCGAGTTGGTGGCGTCTTTTGTCTTGACCATATGAAGCAAAACCTGCGGCATTCTTACCGTGTTGCGGTGCTCGTGGCCATTGATGCTCCAATAGTCTGCTTCGTTTCAGGGATATGGAGCTGGTGGGATGGTATGACCGGAAAGCTGAAGCACCTGCTGTTTTATGAGGAGAGAAGCTCACTGGCTTCGATCAGCCAGTGAGCTTTCCTCCGCGGTCACCTGCGCCAACAAGATGATCGAATCTTGTTGGCGCAGGTGACCGTGATCCTCGCTTGGATGGAGTTACATGTTGCTACAGTGGTGAAGACGAATGTAGTAGGGTCACGTTCCGTGAGACCCATCGGAAAAGCTGATGCAGCGACGTGTCTTTGCTTGAAGTAGTGACTTGTCGTGTTGGTTCAAAGCCTGGTTGTGTAGAACAGAACAACGTAAAGAAAGCGCACGTAGTACCTGCGAAGCAGCTGGGAATGCTGTGAGGTATGACAGCCATCAGTCTTCTACCCCACAACCTGCTGGAACACCCACCACACCTGCAGACAGACGTGACCAGAAGCACTTCAACATAGTCGATTCATGCTCAAATGCTTCACTCCCGCCTTTCCAACCACTGGTCCACACTTTCACCAGCAACAGATGGAGGCATTGATTGTGGTATGAAGCATACAGTAATCGAACAGCAGCCTCGTTCATACGATCAAACGACCGTGATGAACTGTATGAAGTTCCAACCACAAGTCACATGGAATCCTGGAAATCCGCCGATCAGTCTCTTGGCAAATGGATCCTTTGGCCAGGTAGATTACTACGGACTTCTCCCACTAGCTCTTCCAGAGCATTCCTCAATCTGCTTTCAACATACCAAGCTCCTACTCAACCAACCAATATGCGTTCCATCAACTTCTCCGTCGCGTTGATGCTACCTCTTCTGCTTACGACCACCCGAGCATGCAAGAGCAAGACGAACTCGGCGCCAATCTCGCCGCCGAACGGTACGATGCCGACAGGTGCCTGGCCAACCTCCACGGGACTCGAGCAACTCGGTGCACCTCAAGTCGTCAAGGCTGGCGAAACCTTTGACGGTCAAATGAAAACATACGAACGATCCAATTGTCCATGTCAAGAACAAAAGGAAGGAGGTCACGCGGACACGGTGTTCCTTCTGGAGCCTGGTGCCACACTCAAGAACGTGATCATCGGCAAGAACCAACGCGAAGGTGTGTACTGCACCAACCATGACTGCACGATTGAGAACGTCTGGTGGGATGACGTGTGTGAGGACGCGTTTTCGATCAAGAAGGGCTCCGCCAGTAGTGTCACGCGTATCATTGGAGGCGGTGCGAGGCATGCGGACGACAAAGTGATCCAGCACAATGGACCAGGCAAAGTCATCATCAATGGGTTTTATGCGGAGGACTTTGGCAAGTTGTACCGTTCGTGCGGCACATGCGGGTCGATCCATCGCGAGGTGGAAGTGTCGAATGTGTTGGCGGTGGATCCCAAGGTGAGTGTGGTGACGGTCAACGAGAACAACAAGGACCACGCGGTGATCAAAGACGTGGTGGTCAAGTCGAAGAAGAAGAATCCGGTGGTGTGTTCGTGGACGACGTCGACGAACGGCGCGGAGCCGAAGAAAGGTGGCAGCGGCAGCAAGCCTGGTCTGTGTGATCTCTCTGGCGTATCGATTGAGCAGTTGTAAGCGCGAAGACGTGAGTTTATCAGTGCAGAGGCAAGCAAGATCTTGGTCCAAACTTTAGCTTTTGAGTCCTATATGAGCTGTCCCACGAGCTTTAATCCACTCGTTGTCTCTCTGACCTTTCACTGCACCGCTCACCTCATCCACTTTGGATCATGATAGGAGCCACACATCATGGATGCTTCTTCAGTAAAGCTCTCTTGTTCAACGAAAACCTGTCGCTGTCAAGTTCGCTCACGCTCTTGCACGCTTTGACTTGTAGCCTCCACGCGCCTTTCCATGTTATTATACTTCCCAACTAGGATTAATGATAGCACTTCTGTCTGGTTCATAGTTCCTGCTGCGGTGGCTGCGACTTCTCTTGCAGCCTCCCCCGCGCAATGGATCCTCTGATAAATTACGTCTACACAAAAGCTTTTGAAGTCGTCTCTGGGCTTGCCAACCATTCGATTGACGGACAAAAGTTGTCTCCAAAACGAGTCGAACGCAAAGGAATATAAAAAAAGAGGCTTCAAAAGCCTTCAAACAACACCACTTTCTTGCGCTCTTGTGGCTGTGACACGTTGAGTTTACTGCAGCTGGCCACCATGTCTTTCGAGCACGAATGGCCCGTGGCCATTGGCACCACAACGGTGATTTGCTTGTCGGTGGCTTCGCTGTTGGTGTTCTTGCTCTTCTCGTTTTGCTCGGCCTTGATCCTTTCGGCCGTTTCCATGATGTCTTCCAGCATGGTTTTGGTCGAAGAAGAAGAAGACCCACGCGAGCGCATGAGCTGCCGATCATCTTCCTGCTCTTCCAGCGCCAACAACCGCTCCACGTTGTCGTACATGCTCTCCGTGCGCGCTTGAATGATGCGACTGGTTTGATCGCAGCAAGCCGAGACGTCGGCCAGACAAAAGCCATCATCCACCAGAATCCTCAAGCGGTCCATGGGGGAAAGCCATCCACGTTGGCAACTGATACCAGAAGTCGACGACGTTCGCGAGTCTCTCGCAGCGTTGACCTGGGCTGCCTCCTCGTCGACTTGCGCTGGCTCCATGTCGTCTGCTTGGTGCAGCTGCTCTAGCTCCTGGTCTTGGGCCTTTTGCGACTGGTTGTTGACCTGCTGCTGCTCGCCGTTCTCTTCTTCCTCGATTTGCTGCAGAGACTTGTTGTAGATCGCAACGGGTTTTGCTCCGTCCAGTCCAACGGGCGGCCCTCCACTGGGCGGCACTGCCGACATATTGATGCCCACGTGGAACTCCAAGACTTGTACACTACCCCATGCAACATGTCGCTCGCTCTTGCGCATGGTGCTGACTGTCGATCACTCCCAATGGACAAAACTGGCTGGTTGGCTCGCACCACAGCTTGACCGTTTCCCTTCCTTTGGTTTTCTCCCTTCACTCGTCGAGTGCTGACTGATTTTGATTTTGATTTGAGTTGCGTTGATGCCGTGGACTTGGGAACTGTCGGTCACTCCATTTGGTTGGGGTGACTCGCAAGCCCGCCCACGTCCCCGTTTTTGTGCCAATTGGATACAGTGTTGCCACCGACCACGAGCAACCCCTTTTGCCGCCGTCCCTGGGCGTCATCTGAAGATGATGGTATGGTGCCCCTGTCGGTAGGACTTACAACCGTTGGTGGGTTGGTGGGTGGGTTGGTTGGTGGCAGCAACGTCCTGGGCGCAATTGCCGCAAGGAATAGGGGGTCAGGGCCTTTGACCGTAACATTCTTTTGCCCAGGGCTGGGGTGGAAGTCCTTGTTTTGTCACGCTTGGCCCTGAACCTGAATCAACCCACCAGCAGACTGGATGGCAGAAAATTAGGCCCCGTCCCACTGTGTGACCTATTTGGTGCGACACTCAAGCGCCTAATTCTACCGGTCAGTCATTCTCCAACTGCCCAGCCTTCCCACCGATCAAGCCAATGCAAGAAGCAAGTCGTGCCGTGCGCCATCTTCCATCGTCTACTGGAAATGCCGTCGCAGGTGCTCTGCAGCAGAAAAGCCATCGCGAGGACCGTCAGCAGAAACAGCAGAAGCAGATCCAGTCCCTACGCAGTGTGGAGGAATCGCTGGCCATTGCTAGAGAGACAGCGCATACACTCAGCGCGCAGTCCGGTCTGTGAGCCTGCGACCAAATGATCACCTCAATTGCGTTGGATTCACTTCTTTGACTCATTCTCTCTCTATCTCTATGTGTGTGTGTGAATGGATGGTCTATGGCGTGGGCATGATCCATTATTCTCTATGGTTCTCTCTCTGTATGGTTCTCTCTATAGAATCTCTTCAACGCAGTGAACAAGTGGTCGAGGATACACAATACGCCGTGGATGTCAGCAAACATGTTCTCCGGTACGGCATGGACCTCAAGAAACTCAGTTGGAAACACAGGAGATTCTGGGTTGATGTTTATGACATTGGCGGGTCCTTCATGGGCTCTGGTTTGTATGGGTGGGTTTCTGTTGTGTGGATGATGTCGCAGGAATATGACTTGGTCCGGATGGCTCTATAACAAGTTCACGTCTCTTCCTCAACAACGAAATCCAGATGCATCCGAAGCCTCTAAAAGAACAGAGTCTTCTTCAGAAAAGGTGCTGTGTTGTTGGCCATTGGGACCATCAACTCTTTTTGCCATCTGGAAGGGCTCTGCGCTTCTTCGTCATCTCCGTCCAGCTGGTGCAGGTGTATGGAGCGGTCTCATAAACGACCACCACCAAAACGAGACGAGACATGGATGATGACCAGGAGCAACTGGCGGCTGGATGTTGAGCAAGAAGTCATCAGCCATTTTGACCATCTGACTGACACTCTTCTTGGTGTGGATCTGTCGGATGACCTTTTAGATGATGATGGGGTTCATTTGTCCGGATTGTAAAGTGATATTTGATACCCAAGAAACGCTGGCAAGCCACTACACCAACACTCACACAACTGACCAAGATGATCTTCGGGTCACCAGCGCCTCTTCTGCGGGAAATTCGCCCAGACGGGGTGAGAGAAAGAGACGGATGAGTGTGCCATCGTCATCTTTGTCACCGCCGACCACACGGCCAGCACGTACCTCAAAGAATTCCAACACGTCACCTTCTACATCCGCACTGGATTTATCTTCCTCCCGGGCTTCCCAAGCCCATGCTCAGGCACAGTGTCGCAGAGGTCGGCCTTACCACGACGATGAGATCCAAGACGAACACACGGAGTTTTTGAAGGCACTAGAGCCTCGTTTGGCCGAATTGAAGCAGGCATCGTGTGCTTTGGGCAATGCGCTGACCAATCAAAATGCCCAACTCGAACGTTTGGACGGCAAAATTGAGCGTGTCCACGACGATATGCGCGTTGTTTCCCACCGCGCACGCAAAATCGCAGGCGACCGGCTACGCACCAATTTCCATTTCCGCTGTGCGTTTCAAGAACTCAGCAGCAAACAGTTTCTCATGGATGTCAACGGTGAACCCATTGTCTGGTTAGTGTTGTCGAGTTGAGTTTCGCCCATTGTGCCTCTGACGTACGATTTGTGTTTTGTGTTGGACAGTGCGGACGTGGTGCGTAGCGGGTGCTCGTTTCGAGCTTACACGGTCGGAGACGACGGTGACGTGTGGGGCTTTCAGAGCGAGAAGTCGGGCCTGTTTCTGGGTGTCAACCGCTTTGGCTTTCTCAAGATCCGCGCATTGGGGTTGAAGTCGTACGAGCAATTCGCCATTGATCGCTCGTATGAGGACGACACCACGTTGTTTTGCTTTGCGAGCTATTTCGGCATGGGTGGATGGATCTATTGCAAAGAGACGTCCACTTCCATGCATGAACTGGGTGTGTTGAGAGGCACCAGCGACAACAAGGCCCAAGCGGCGCACTTCAAGTTGATCTTGTTGGATCGGGAAGACGAAAGGTTATTACCGAACTAGTCGTACAGATATCGAAGAATTGTACTCATAGACACGAATTTTGGACAACCTTCCCACTGCCCTTGCTGTCTGGTTTTGTCGACATTTGTCAAAAATAAGGCACTTCAAATGGCTTAAAGGGCAACATGGCGATGGAAGCCAGCGCCGACCAAGAGTCGGATTTGTGCTGGCTGACGGCTTCCAGCACCAGTGCGCAGGCGTTGGAGCAAGCGGTCGTGACGTCTATTTCGGCTCGCGAAAAGCACAAACAGCAATTACAGCAATTGCTGATGGAACAAGAAGCAACCCCACCCAAAGAGCTGCAAAAGGCGTCCGTACAGGTCCACCAACTGGCCGTTTTGGGCGACCAGCTCATGTGTCTGCGTGTGGCGTCCCTGCACGTGGTCGAGAGCATCCAGAAATGGAGAAAGCATGTGCACAAAGGCGTCGTAAGTAAAAAGAAAAAAGAAAAAGCGAGATACGGATCCCCTTCCCGTCCCACCCGGTGTCTTGCTTGCATGGTCTACTGACGATTTGATGGATTTGATTGGCATGGATGACCCACGTTCAGCCCGTTCCTTTTCTCCTCAACGGCTCCAATTACTTGTTACAAATGTGCGAAGACGTCGACTTTCTGCAACAGGTTGGATCGCCGTTCGTAGCTGTGCTCTCTCTCTATCTGTCTGCCTGCTTACGAAGGTCGTCGCTTCATGTGCTACTGCCCATCGCACCAGCGACTCGAGTTGACCGACTGGTTGGGCTTTGCGCTGAACCGCAATCCGTTTGTGCTAAGCCAAGCGATGGACGACGTGATTGCCTTGAAAATCGATTGCCCCAGTGTTCGTTCGTTTCGTAGCCAACAAAACTCGTGGCGACGCCAGCGACACAAACTCTTGTGGCAACCCAAGCGAAGCAAACAGCAAGTGGTGACACCACCGGCACTTTTACATCAGCAGCAAGAGCAAAAGCGCCAGCAATATGCAAAACCGCTTGCGGATATCTTTCTCAAAGAGTATGGACTTGAAGACCGGCGCTTTGCGTTTGCCCAGTGGGTTTTGTTGGAGGAAGAGAGCTTGTATGGAAGAAAGAGCATCTTGAAGACCATTCGCCGGTTTGCCAGAGAACAACTTGTCTTGAGCCAGCAACAACGTCACGAGCCGCAGCAAGATCACGAACAAGATGGAGTGGATCGTGAGGATCAGCAGTCGCCAGTCAATATGTCACCACCACCTCAGCCACCTGCGCCCTTGACGCTGGAGAGCAGCCATCCTCTGATTCGTCTGCGCGCTGAAATCAAGTCAGTCTGGGTGTTTGATGTGGCTTGCAACGACACAATGAGAGGATAGGATGGATCTTCTGACTTCTTACGATGCTTGTTCTGCTTTGTACACGTGAAGAGCAACAGCCGAGAAGCTTGAAATGATAACGAAACGACAAACCATCTTGAAACAGTACATCGAAGAGGTCCACTACCAGATCCAGTGGGCCCGTGCATGCTCTCGAGTGCAATACCACGACCAAGATCAGCAAGCTCCGGCTTCACGCACTTCCTGCTTCAGAACTGACGATCAGAATTGCCTTTCGACCAGCCCATCCGACAAATCCAAAGACGAGTTCCAGAACCGAATGCGTCAGCGATTTATCATGAAGCAAGTTGAGCTTCTGGAGAAACTCTGTCACGAAATGGAACTGACTCAAAGCCAGCTGACGCAGCTGAAAGAGTTGGCAAGCCAACAGAATGATATGAAATCCCGATTGCAGCAAGAAGAACAAGACTATCTCAGACAAAGAGCGTTGGAGGTGCAGCGTCAAAAACAGCAGCGACGGGAATTGCTGCAGAAGACAATGGCTCGGTACCGCAGGATACTCAAGAGGCAGCAGCTACAGAAACAACGACGGCAGCAACAAGACGCGATGGAGATCAAAGATCAAGAACACACCCTTCAAGAGGAGTTGGAGATGAATGCGAAAGCAGACGAGGAACTGTCACCACAGAAGCGTAAGTTTATGGAGCTCAACACGCTTCGAGATGCGAAATATGCGACTCGGCAGTTAGCAAAACAAGAAGAAGCCGCTCGCAAAGCTGAAAAGCAAATCCAGCGCAATGAAAACGCTCAGATGAAACACGAAGACGCACTAGCTCGCAAATGGAACCCGCTTCCGCGAGGAAGAACGGTTCAAACGGATCACAGCAACGGTTCGCCGACTTGGAAACATCCTCCTGGAGTCTCGGCCAAGGCCAAGCTGGTGTTTCGTAATCTGATGAGGCTACACGGTGGCAGCAAGCTGTTTCATGTGATGGTGTTTGAGCAAGCGCAAGCCCACGGATACTTTCTCAAAGGAACCATGACGTTTGCACTGTACGATCCGTTCACTTGCCAGAGCTTTTTGCTGGTCTGGCCGCTGGACGAGTTTTTGGCGTTGGGGTACGGCAAGAATCTTTCCGACAAAGCATGGAAAGACTTTTGTGAATGGCTTTGTCTTGTCTACGAGAAACGAAGGCGTCAGTTTCGACTGGTCTGGTCCGGTCCACGATGTCCAGTGCCTCTGCGTGTTCGTGAGTCGTCTCGGCACTTGGTATGTGTTCACAAAGAAGGGATCCAATGGCGTGAAAGTTTTTTCCCCAGCAATCGACCAAAACAACTATTGATCATGGCGTTCTTTTATCGCAATCAGCTGTTGGAATTCCTGGAGGACCACCTGCTCAACGAAGAGCAGCACAGGACGACACAGGTCTTGAGTGAGTTGTCGGTGCTGACGAGTTCACCGTCGCAAATGGGCTCGAAATGGACATGCCATCGCCAGTTATTCTCCATTCGAAAGTTTTGCTATGAGAATCTGATGCTGGAGTGGTATTCTCCACCGCGTCAATACACTCAAAAAAGATCCTACTCGGCATCCAAAGACACGTCAAATGCCCACTTGGAGGTGTGTTGGTGCCACACGCTGACGGTGATTCCTTTAGAGTTGGGAAAACAACGCAAGAGATCTTCGTGTGCAACGGAACCCTCCTCATCACGGTCTCTATCACGACCTCCATCATCTTCCTCGGTCTTGGGTAATACGCCAATCTCCATGAAGAATTGTTCAACTTGGAGGATTACCTGCGTGTACTCCACAACACTGACGCTAATGCATCCGGTCAGCTCGCAGCCACCGGTCAATGCTTTGCTCAACCTGTATGATGCATCGCCCGTGGAGTATCGCATCGAGCTTTTGGTGGAAGAAGGCGATCCTTCGCTGTTCGTCTTTGACTTGCTGAAGCGTGAAGTGAATCCTTGGGATATTGCGCTCTCTACTGCTGCATTTGGCGAGTTGGTGGCGTGTTTGAGCTTCAAGATCGTCCGAAAGGAAGAGGAATCAACTGAATGCACAAGTGGCCTGCCATTAGATCGAGTTGAGTTGAGGGATATCGATTGGACCACGTGGCAGAGCCAACTGAACAAGCTATTTCGCATTCTTCCAATCGGTAAATTCGGCTTCAAGTGCAGTTCCAAAGTATTTATGCTCGTGAAGATCTTTCTCATCCAGCAAACCAATCAGTATCGAGCCAGCATCGTGTTGGAAGTCACGCCAATCATTAACTCGTCGGATTCTTGCTGCAAGAAGCAGGTGATGCGAATCTCCATTTCCGAGTTGTTTCGTTGTGTCAATTCCTTCGAGATCAAGCCGATTGACCAGTTGGACGACTCCACAGGGGATTTCATACCCATTCAATGCCCACTGTGTCGAACTCAACCCAAGTGGATTCATACAAATCAACTGGAATGTGACAGTTGCCAAACCAAGCTTTCGACCATCACTAGACGTATTTATCGAAGCATTTGGGTGCCGACTGTTAATTCCACATCCACTGGCACCAGTCAGAACGGATCGAACTCGAGTATTCCGATCGTGTACGCCAAGTGCGCCGTCTGTGGCTGTCCTCCGGTTCCCGTTCTGGTCTGGACAACTGAGCAAGAGCCACCACGGTGGGTTCGCCCTCTGCAACAAGTCGTGTTTTGCTGTGACTTTGCAAAAATCCATTTGCTTGTGGCGCAGATTCAACAACCTAGTCCGTTTGGCGCGATTGTGGTATACAATGCACCGCTTGAGTGCTCTTCGATGCACCAAGTCAACGCGTTTGAGAGAGCTATCAGTCGCTGCTGTTTTGATCGCTTGGATGTGTGCCATGTGTTCATCGCCCACGAGCCGCAGGTGTTGTTTCCATGGCTCCAGAGCAAGTTCGCCGGCTTATTCCGAGATGCTGTTGTGTTGATTGAGCAGCTGGAGAAACAGCTTCCTCTTGTGAATCGACTTGGCGGGGAGAATAAGCAGGCTAACACTGGAGCGGATGTTGACTGGACGGTTAACAGCAGCGAAGACTCGTCGAATGGAACACAAGCACGTGTACAAGTCCCAACCCCCCTTGTTGGTGCTGGAGATGAAACGGAGCCTGTAGCAAAAGCAATGGACGGTCTGATGAAAACAGACGACGTGAATGTCCAGCAGAGTGTCATTGTGAATGCGCAGATTGCATGTGGGGAGCACGCAATCAACGAGAGGCCCGACAAAACTGATGAGGATTCCGTAGCCATCGGCGAATCAAACGATGACAAGAATCATGCTGGAGTAGACAGCGTCACTGGCGGGGCATCTGTGCACAAATCCGACGAGGAAAGCAAAGCGGACTCAAAGAGTGACAAGCCGTTGATGGCTGCTCCCCGCGTAGAACACAATGGCACAAAGACTTCGCATCATCCAGTCCAAGATGCCCAAGTTGACGTTGCTGATGCGAACGTGAACCCAATGGTGGAACCGGATCCTGTCAATACCCCTCCAACAAAGCACTTGGAAGTTGACTCATTTGGTCCTAATGTCGATGCATCTGATCAAGGAAAAACTGATGAAGTCAACAACTCTGCACATCCTGCTGAAACCAAATTAGAAAGCATAGCGGAAGTCAGAATCACCCCTGCCGACCAAACAAATGCGGCTGACATGAAAGAAAACACTTTGATGGAAGGTCAAGTGGGTGATTTGGTACCTCAAACGAGACACTCCAATGAAGATAAAGTTGACAACACAGTTGCAGACAACGATCCCGAGACGGTGGATCCAGTAGTTGTGGGTGACGCTAGAGTGGTCGATACGAATGCTCCAACAGGTCAAGCGGACAATACGATTCTTGGGGATAAAGCAGATGGTTTAGCCAATTCAACTGGAGGTGGAGGTTGCATTGCTGAAGTCAAGACTGACGATACTACGGGAGTCAATGCTGTGCCCATTGTGGCCATCTGTGATTGTGACCCAAGTGCTCATCAAGACGCGTTTGAGTTCGACTTGTACTTGGTATCCGAGGCATTGGTGGTGGAGGCGGCATGCGTGATCATGGACCCGTTAACCAAATGGCGAGCTGCCAGTGACACAGTCGGCGCCTCCAGTTGGCGATCCACGTGTGAGTTCCTGCAATCTCCCGGAGATTGGGCCAAACGCCTTGACCAGGCTTGTCAATTCGATCGATTCTTTCACGATGTGGACAACTGTCAAGTGCTTCTTTCGTATCCGCAACACGACAAATGGCCAAATGATGGCAGCCAAGTGCGAGAGTATTTCCGGGGCTTGTTTGAAGTTGTTAACAGAATCATCGAGCTGGTAGGCCAATTAGAGCAAGAACGACGGTTTGTCATGTATCCTAGTGATGTGAAGCGGGAAGTTCTTGGTTATCAGGCGAGTCCGAATGCCATCGTTCTGCGACGGTAGAACATAAGAGTGAATCGCAATTCCGCTTGACAAGAAGCCACCGCAACTGTGATAACAGGCCAGCGTTGCCAATGCTTGCGTTTATTTCGCGACACAGTCTAAGACATCCCGAGAACTATTCTGCTCGTGCGTTGGCGGCCGTCGACTGCATATTCAAAATGGGTTTCCACATGGAGTTACTGCTTCATGGAAGCACTTCGTAAGCGGTTGATGGCAGCTGCAATCTCAAATCTGCGAGGCCGAGCGTAAAACCCCGATTTGCGATGCACACTAATGGTATCCAACGAGTTGCTTTCGTCCATTTCCTTTTCCAGCAAGTCCAACACCTCCTGTTCACACACCCAAAGATCTTGTCAATCTGGTTGCTCAACCCTCGTCATCCAGCAAACCTTCCCATGCGGCTGTTGTTCTCACCTTGAGCGAGTGTCGACCGTCAAAACGATTCCTCAGGTACAGAATGGCATCCGCAATGGCACGTACTTGACTTGTCTCCACGATTTGTTCCACTGCACTCAAATCCAGATCAATTTCGCCAAACTGAATGCGATCCGATCCTCGGGCGACCACTTTGCCATGGGTCTCAAAGCCGTTGGCCAACGGAATGCGAGGGCGGATAGCACCAAACGAGGTTTCTTGCTGCACATGCTGCTGGTGCGTTTGTTGCGCGATTTCTTTGGCTTCTTGGGTGACGTCTCGCGGGGAATAACAATCCATCATGATCACTTGGTCGGCCACACTGAAGTAGTCGCCTGCCCCGCCAATGACCAGTATGGAACTCACGCCGTGGCTTGAGAACAGCGCGCGCACTTTGGAGATAAACGGCGTGATCGGCTCTTTGTTCTTGGCCACCAGCTGTTGCATCTGCCAGTCGCGGATCATGAAGTTGGTGGCGCAAGTGTCTTCGTCAATGAGCAGAGTGGAAGCACCAACTTCGAGAGCTTCCATGATGTTGGCGGCCTGGGAAGTGCTACCAGAGGCATCTTGCGTAGAAAACTGAGACGTATCTTGTTGAAACGGAAGATTGCTAATGAACGCGCTGATGTCACAGCACGAGACGCTTCGTGAGTCTTCCGAGCGGATCTTGACGGCATTGGGATCGGTCACGACAAACTCTCGTCCGTCTTCTGGCACATGGTTGTACACACCGACCTCCAATGCCTTGAGCACAGTGCTTTTGCCGTGAAAGCCACCACCGACCAGCAAAGTGATACCCTCTGGGATCCCCATACCAGTGATGGTGCCTCGATTGGGTAACTCCAGCGTGCGCCGCATGCTCGGTGGGCTCTGGAAAGGAATCGCTTGGTCTCTGGCCATGGCACGGTCGCATGCACCGCTCTGTCACACCACCAACATCGACAGGATCAACAACATGTCATTAGCATGTGGTGCACCAGTTCACCAGCTGAAGTGCAAGAAACTCACCGCGCGAGGCAGGATCGCGCCGTCACAGATGAATCCCACGAGCCCATTGGGCTTGAGCAGCTTTCGCAGCGCCTCCTGGTCTTCTACGCAATGCAAATGTTGCCAGAGTTTGGTGACGTCCAGGCTCTTGAGAACCAGCGCTTTCTTGACCAACACAGGAAGCGTGTCGACGAGAATGGTCTTGGCCCAATCACCACAAATGGTTCTTCCTCTTGCGGGCAGATTGATGTTGAACCGTGCTTCCACGGCGCCATTTGGCGACAACAACACAGACGTTCGTTCCAAGACGTGCTGTCCGGGGGCATCAATGGACAAGTCGCCACCTTTGGCGCCATGCCACGAGTTGCTGACGGCTTTGGCATCGGCGCCGGCGTTTTTGGCTTCCAGGGCAAACTGGCGCGTCAAAAAGTCACACAGCGCAATGGTTCGAATGCGGTTGCAGTACATTTGCGGGTCCAGCGCCGCACTTTTTGGCTCCACCACCACATGCGCGCGCGATGGGCTGGCAAACGGATCGCCCTGAATGTGGTCAAACGCTAGTGCAAAGCTCAGCGTGGGGTCTTCAAACTGGAACACGTTGCGCTCAAGATCGTGGTAGCAAGGATACGACTTGTTGTGAAGCCGGTAGGCCAGCAATTCGCCTAATTGCTGCCACGAACACGGCGCTTTGTTGTCTTCAAAGCTGCCGCGTGGACTGCGGCTCCGGTTTCTCGCGCTGCTGCCGCCGTAGCGCTGAAAGCCCTCATCACGGCCACCACCGCCAAAGCGTCCGCCTCCTCCGCCTCCTCCACGAAAGCCACGGCCGCCGCCACCATACTTGTTGCGGTAATACTCACCACGCCCCATGCCACTCGAGTAAAAATGACTTGCTTGTTTTGGTACCAAATGCCACCGACCAAGATTTGATACCAAATTGCGCATCAATTTCGCTTCGTGATTGGCTCGTTGTTGGGGAAGTGGGGAGGGGAGGGAGGGGGGGGGGGGGGCGAGTCTTGGCATTTGGTGGCAAAACATAGACCATTTGGTTTCGGTAACCGGTATTCCGGGCGGTCCCACCACTAAAAGGTGTTTCCTCCAACCAACTCTCACGGGACAGAGTGTGGGCTCGGCGCCAAGGGCGGCAACTGGAAGAAGCAGAAGAAGCAGAAGAAAAAGATGAACAAAGGCGCCAAGTTTGGCGTCGGTGGACCCGGTGGACGAACTGGTGAACGGCGCAATCCGTTTGTCAAGCAGTTTGTACTGGAAAACGATCGTCCCGCCAAGATTTCGCATCTGAATTTCGGATTGCTCTCGGACATTGACATGATGCGCATGTCCGAGATCCGCGTCACCGCAAAGTACGTTGCTTGCGCTTGCTGTGGACCATTGCTGGCTTTCGCATGGGCTGGAACCGCAGTCCAGTTGGGGCTTTGCGGCCATGGCCTGATTTCCGTTTCTGTGTGTGTGTGTGTGTGTGCTTGTTGGTCTGCTTGGCTGCAGAGAACTATTCAAAATGCCGACCCGTGAACCAGCCAAAGACGGCGTATTGGACAAACGACTGGGTGTTTCCAACAAAAAAGACACTTGCGACACCTGCAACTTGCGCCTGGCCGATTGCGTGGGCCATTTCGGGTACATCAAACTGGAATTGCCCGTGTTCCACATTGGCTACTTCAAGGCCATCATTGAAATTCTACAAAACATTTGCAAGGAATGTGGCCGTGTGTTGCTCACCCCCGAAGACAGAGACGTGTTTCTAAAGCGTTTGCGAGACCCCAAGGCCGATGCGCTGCGGATGAAGCATTTGCGACAGAAGATCTCGACCATTTGCAAAAAAGTCGTCAAATGCCCCTACTGCGATGGCATCAATGGAACTGTCAAGAAAGTCACGAGCACGACGCTGAAGTTGGTGCATGAAAAGTACCGCGCCAAAGCTGCACACGATCTGCGCAACGTGTTTGTGGCCCAATTTGCCGAAGCCCAGGCCCAGAACCCCGAGATTGGCCAGCATTTACCCAAGGCCCAAGAAGATCTCAGTCCGCTCGTGGTGCGGGAACTGTTTATGAAAATCCCCGAAGAAGACTGCGAACTGCTGTGGGTCAACGCCGACGAAGGCCGTCCGGAGAAATTGATTCTGAATTCGTTGCTAGTGCCTCCAGTTTGCATTCGTCCCTCGGTCGCGATGGACGCCGGTGTTGGCAGCAACGAGGATGATATCACCGTCAAGCTACAGGAGATTATTCAAGTCAATGCAGCACTTCGAATGGCACTGTTGAAGGGCGCATCGCTCAAGATGGTCATGGAAGATTGGGATTTCTTGCAGATCCAGGTCGCCCAGTTAATGAATGGCGATACCCCGGGGCTCGTCAAACCACCAGGTGCGCCAAAGCCGATCCGAGGGCTTTGCCAGCGACTGAAAGGCAAACAGGGCCGTTTTCGCGGTAATCTGTCTGGCAAACGTGTGGACTTTTCCGGAAGAACGGTTATTTCACCCGATCCAAACCTTCGCATTGACCAAGTAGGCGTGCCAGAGCATGTCGCCAAGACCATGACGTACCCAGAAAAAGTGACCCGCTACAACATTGAAAAGCTTCGCCGTTGTGTGATCAATGGACCGAATGTGCACCCTGGTGCCAATGTGATCCACATTGAAGGACAACAGTTCACCAAGAACCTAATGTATGGCGATCGTGCCAGTCTCGCCGACGAGCTAAAGATCGGTGACATCGTGGAACGCCACATGGAAGACGGAGACATCGTGTTGTTCAACCGTCAGCCATCTCTTCACAAAATGTCCATCATGGCGCATCGCGCCAAAGTGATGCCTTGGCGGACTTTTCGATTCAATGAGTGTGTTTGCTCGCCATACAATGCCGATTTCGATGGTGACGAAATGAATATGCATCTTCCCCAAACGGAAGAAGCCAGAACCGAAGCCATCAACTTGATGGGTGTCGAGAACAATCTCATCACCCCTCGCAACGGCGAACCACTTGTCGCCGCTACGCAGGATTTCTTGACGGCTGCCTATTTGATCACCCAAAAGAACATTTTCTTCAACCGCGAGCAGTTTTGTCAAGTCCTTTCGCTCATGAGTGATGCATTGGACCATTTTGATATTCCACCTCCAGCCATTTTCAAACCCATTCGGCTCTGGACGGGCAAACAAGTCATGAATCTGCTGGTGAAACCCAACAAACAGACCAATGTGCTCGTGAATCTGGAGTTGAAAGAGAGAAACTACACCAAGAACAAGTTCATGTGCGCCAAAGATGGCTACGTGTGCTTTCGAAACAGTGAACTCATGAGTGGCAATCTGTGCAAAAAGACCCTGGGTGATGGCAGCAAAAAAGGTCTGTTTTACGTGTTGATTCGCGACCACGGATCCCATGAAGCAGCACGTTGCATGAATCGACTGGCCAAGCTGTGTGCGCGATGGCTTGGAAACTTCAAGGGCTTTTCGATTGGCATTGACGACGTCACGCCATCCGAAGATTTGATCGGCAAGAAGCAACAACTTCTTCAAAAAGGTTACGACGATGCCAATTCGGCCATTGAAGAGTACCGCCAAGGAAAACTGCAATTGAAACCTGGTTGTAATGCCATTCAATCGCTCGAGAGTGAACTGAATGGTCTGCTGGGCAAATTGAGAGAGACTGCTGGTGGCGAATGTATGCGCACTTTGCCTTTCCACAACAATCCTCGTATCATGGCAGAATGTGGCTCCAAGGGCAGTGCGTTGAATATCTCTCAGATGGTTGCATGCGTCGGTCAGCAGTCCGTCGGTGGTAAACGTGTGCCCGAGGGCTTTGTGAATCGCACTCTTCCACACTTCCTGCCCCATGCGTTGCATGCAGCGGCAAAAGGCTTTGTGGCCAACTCTTTCTACAGCGGATTGACTGCTACCGAGTTCTTTTTCCATACCATGGGTGGACGAGAAGGTTTGGTCGATACAGCCGTCAAAACGGCAGAAACAGGGTATATGGCTCGTCGTCTGATGAAAGCACTTGAAGACTTGTCGTGCCAGTACGATCAGACGGTGCGCAATTCCGAAGGCGCTGTGGTGCAGTTCATGTATGGTGATGATGGCTTGAACCCAGCGTTCATGGAAGGCGATGATCGACCTGTGGATTTCCCTCGTCTGCTTGAACACATTCGAAACACCATTCCCGATCGCAAGTCCCCGTCGTTGCTGCCCTTTGAGATCCGAAACATCGCGAAGCAAGCTGTTCAACGCTCCGAATTCCAGAGTATTCTGCCTGCAGGTCGAAAGTTTTTGATCGAGGTGGAAGAATTCTTGTGCTCTTTGGCGGACGAGATCTCCAAGAACCGACAAACCGTGGGCTTAGATCCACTTGATCGCAAAATCAAACCGTTTGCTGCACGGCTGGAACGCATTTTCGAGAAAGAAACCTCGGCTTTGGCCTCGACCATTGTGAAGCAGGAGCAAGCCAAGCTCGTCAACAGAGAAAAGAAGATCACGACGGCGACTTCTCTGACCCAGGTGGCGGCGTCGCAGACTCAACAGCAGCGCAAGCGATTGATCAAGAAAGATCCTAATGCGGCAGAAGATCCTTTGAAAGACGAAGACAACTCGGATACCGAAGAAGAAGATGACGAGATGGTGGACGACTTTACCTACAAGCAAAAAGGTCTGGACCAGATTGGCTTGCCGACGTGGCAGAAATCCAAGTTTAAGAATGCCTCCCAAGTCAAACAATGGCGCAAGCAAGCCGGTGAAAAAGGCACCAGCGCAAGTGAAGAAGCCGCATGGCTGCTCTCGTTCAACGTGTGTCGTATCACGTCCAACCAAATCGAAGAACTGCTGAAAATCGCATTATACAAGTACCATCGCGCTAAAATGGAACCTGGAGAAGCGGTCGGGGCCGTCGGCGCCCAGTCGATTTCCGAGCCGGGCACACAAATGACGCTGAAGACCTTTCACTTTGCCGGCGTGGCAAGTATGAATGTGACGCTTGGTGTGCCTCGTTTGAAAGAGATCATCAATGGATCCAAGGCGATCAGCACGCCTATCATCACAGCTGCCTTGGTCTGCAAGTCGGATGAGCGATCGGCTCGTATTGTCAAGGGTCAGATTGAGAAAACCACCCTGGGCGAGATCGCCGTGCACATCAAAGAAGTGTATGCGCGCGATCAAGCGTATCTTTCGGTCAAACTCGACATGGATGCCATCGATCAGTTGCATCTCAATATCAATGCACGTACGGTGCGCAACAGCATCCTGAACGCCACCGGAGTGGGCTTGCGGAGCGTCTTGCGACTGCTCAAAGAGCAACATGTGTTGCTGAACGCGCGCTGTCCCGATAAACTGCGCATTTTGCCGCCAGCCAACTACAAGGCTGCCAAGGGCGAATCTCGTGGCGCCTACTTTGCCATGCAAGCGTTGAAAGTGGAGTTGCCAGGGATCATTGTACAGGGCATTCCGACTGTGAATCGTGCGGTGATCAACTACGAAGAAACGACGTCTGGCGCTGCCAAATCGCATCACTTGTTGGTTGAAGGCTACGGTCTGGCCGAAGTGATGGGTATTCCGGGTGTGGACGGTCTGCATACGACTTCGAACCACATCATTGAAGTGGAAAAAACACTGGGCATTGAAGCTGCACGCGAATTGATCGGCTCGGAAGTGAACTACATCATGAGCGCGTACGGCATTGGTATTGATCGTCGTCACTTGATGCTTTTGTCGGATATCATGACTTTCAAGGGCGAAGTCTTGGGTATCACTCGCTTTGGTATCGCCAAGATGAAAGAGAGCGTGCTGATGCTGGCGTCTTTTGAGAAAACCACCGACCATTTGTTTGATGCAGCGGTCCATTCCCGCACGGATGCCATTGTGGGCGTCAGTGAGTGTATCATCATGGGCATTCCGATCCCACTCGGCACCGGCATCTTCAAGTTGTTGCGTCAAGTCAACAAACCAAAGCTGTTGGAGCAGCGGGTTCCTCTATTGGAGCAAATGGGCGTGTCTTGAGGGTGCCATCCATCACGCAGATCGGCGTCCTAGAGGAAGTGAAGAATAGTTTGAGACAGACAAAGCAAGTGGTGCGGGAAGGAGACTAGTGCTGCTTGTTGCGCGATTGCAATGATTGTGGCTCTTAAAAGGGGTGTTTAACAAGCAACGTTGCAAGGATGGGCTCTCCCATCGAGGGCATTTAGCTTCCAACGTGGTCACCCATCAACTGATTTCTCTGGATGTGGGGTGCAAGGGTTGCACATTGCACACAGGGTGCGTCCCAGTGCTTTTGCTGTGGCTCTGCGCGTTGACATTGACATCGGTGCAACTCGTCGTCACCACCACGATAGATCCACTACGATACAACGGTTGGCATGTTTGTGTCCATTGCGATAGCATGCTCCAGCCAACGAGTCTCTCATGCTGTTCATGGTTGTTCATGGTTGACAGAACACAGGACAAGCAGCAGCTCCACTCTGATCCTCGTGCATCCTCATCGCATCATATGAGGATGGGGTCATCAGACATCCGTCCGATACGTCGACGCCACTTGATCGTGAGGGGTAGCACAAGAGAATGGAGACGTTTCGTTTGTCGATGCCACTTGGATCTCAGGCTTCTTCCCAGAACCCAGAGGAGTCGTTCACATCGCATCCTCTTGATCCTTCCCATCACTTGACAAATGCCTTTTGTATGTATTGACGTCGACCTGGCCTTGAACCGAACTACAACAACCCAACCTGACTCGGTTCGTTCAAGCCGTGGTGGTAATGGTTGGATTGACAGTCTGGTGCCATGTATTTCTCAGCAAGTGAACGGATATACCCGAACGGCAGGTGGATGGAACGTCGAGCCACCTCCATTTGGAATGGTTCTGCTTGATGCACCATGCTTCATCTTGAAGTGCCGTGGAGCAACTGTTCGATCCAGGTTGGTGACAATTTGTCGGGTATTTTTCTTCAATGTGATGCCAGAGACATCCATCAATGTGCAGACCCTCTGACCCAGTTGATCCAGGTCGACCCCCGACTCCTGGCAGGTTCTGGTCCGGATCAAGCCAGCGGAACGACTGCACATGTTGATGAGGATGCTCTTCCATAGCATGGTTGTGGACGAACGAGTGGTCAGAAAGAGAACAAATCGCCACGGCGAAATGCTTTGCTAGCCAGCTGCTTACCTAGGACTCTGCTTCAGTTCTCCTGCGATTGCTTGGTGGGTAACAAGCCTCGATCCCAAAGGCTTTGCACCATCTCCACCGAACACAGCAGATCTGGTGTGAGATCTACCATCTGATATCTCAGGATAGAAGTCCTGCACACCTAACTGCAACATGATCAGTCATCATGGACAATATGTGAGAACTCATGACAATATGTGAAAGAAAGAGAGAGAGAGACAGCCCCAAGTCAAGAGATGAAAGAGAGAAATGGTTGGTTGTTTTCAACGATAGTACGGCTTGTAGAACAGATATGCAACACGACATGTGAGTGCCAGCGACATGGTGGGCTCGTTGGCTGGGTGGGGTTCGCACTCTCTTGTGCTCCTCTACGCTTCCAAAGGCTGACGAGCACCGCGATACGCTTCGAAATGAACGTCGTGGTCGTGGTCGTCACTGTTGGATTGGCAAAGGAACAGAAGCAATAAGAAGAATAGCAAGCAGAGAAGTGCTTGTTTTGGGCAGAATGCAAACTGAGACTAGATCAATCCAGACAAACAAAACTGCAACGATCGTATCCTGTTTGTCACACGCCTTGGTTCTGGCATGAAACCGGTATTCCAACACGCTGCCCTCCGATTTGTCGGAACTTACCTTGCATGCCCGTTACCTCGGTCAGGCATATCGCTTTTCGGCGTTTTTCGAGATTTGCGCGGAGTCAGTTCGAACCAAATGTGATTACACTGCAAGAAGTTCATCTCTGAGGTTTTCACCTTTGATAGAGGTGGGCATTCAATGAGTCGATGAACCGATCCCCCGAAGTGGGTTGACCGTGCATAGTACACACGCTTGTTGTTGTGAGCTGAAGACTTTGAGTGTCAACTTCCGCTTGCATCTACGCGTAGAGATCTACCACTTTCCCTTCAGCGCATTGTACCATTTTCGATGAATGAGGAAGATTGTTCTTGCTTACATGTATGGGGTATTGCGTTCTCCAAATCAAACTCCATTGTCTCGGCTCGGAAATCCACTCTACGATACGTGATCATTACCATGCTGACATTGGCGCGGGTGTAATCGTATCCATGGATGCAGAGCTTGGTTCGGCCATCCCGCGTTTGTACTTGTGATCGTTTGTGTTGCGAACGTGATGGGGGTGTCGGTTCTGCATTGTTTTCAATAACTGATTCTGTCAAAGTTGCAAAGACTTCTCGCGAGTACTCGAGAAGAAAGAGCACATTCACTCGCAAGTGAATGCACTCGTGTGCCCCGCTTGTTTTGGGTCAGCGTTGTCTTGGTCTTTGGATTTCCAGCACGTTGTGGTGTGAGATGCCAGTCTTGGCCTTGTGTCTGATCAGTGAAAAAGGATCGGAGAGACGGGTATTCAGTAGTGGGCTCTGGAGCGCCAGATCCTGCTTGTCGGTTCTTTGGGGTTATCTTGACAGACCACCTTCCTGCTTTGAGAGCTTCGAGTCCGTTTGTTAGGTCGCCCGCAATCTACCCCACAGCATGTTGCAGATAGCCTTGCCGCATGCCGCCAAGAAAGATACTTGACCGCAGATGGTTCTGTTGAACAGCGAGTTGAAGTCTCAGTCGGTTGTTGCTGTTCGCTGGGCCCACACCATTCAAATAGCAACCACACATAAGAATCAGATGAACGTATCACCCGCACAAACGGATCATCTGCTTTATGTCCTCAACAAGTCACGAGGTCAATGGAATCTAGTGATCTATGTGTCAGAGGTTGTCCGGATTCAAATGCCGTGACAACAAGATGTTGGTGGAGCAGAATGCACAGGATCCATTCTTGTGGTGGGGACAAAAGGTGCACTTGCTGGTGCATGGAATCGGTCCATTCTGAAGCTGACGCAACAGTGAACAGATGTCGTCAAGAAGTGTGGGTGTATATGAGTCATGCTTCGCTTTTCCCAAGACCATACGAATCTGGAACATCCAGTGGGCTCTTTAAGACCAAATGGGTGAGCCACACATGAAGTCGTTAAGGCGAGGGAACTCAGTTTGAGAGGACGTACAAAGCCATTCTCATGATAAGCTTCCGAACGATTCTCGTCGCAGTTGCTCTCATAGGTCGAACCGTGTGCATCCACCGAGCAGGCTCTGCTGTCCAGAATCATCTCGGTACTAAGTGGGTTCTGACCTACGCAAATGCTCTTTTTGTCACAAGTCGTCTTTTTCCAGACTGAGTCTCTTTGGTTGATGGGATCGATGAGGAATTATTGCGCTTTGCAACAGACCAGCAAAAACTGGAGGTCTCGAATACACTCGGACAGCTGAGAGGGCAAGCAAATGAAGCCAAACCAGCTGGTTTGGATGCCATTTCGTACTACAAACCTGGTTTCGCTTTGCCCTCTCAAGCGGTGGGATGGCTATTGAATAAGCGCAAAAGTGACACCAGCACCAGCTGGTGCAAAATTCCATTAAACAGACTTCAAGGGTTTGAGAGTCAACCAGGAAAAAGTTGAGAGAGCAGATGGAGCTATATGAATCAACCGGGAGTGTGAGGTGAAGGCTCAAGGGATCAAGTCTGTCCACCACTATGCCCTTCCTCCTCCAGCCAGCCACCCAGCATGAAGGACCACGTGTGTATTGGGCAGCTTTGCTGCTCTTTCAAAGAAGTCCATCCGGTCACCTGGATAATGTCACTCATTCCTCAATTTTCTTTGTTTGTGGCAAATCGAAAGTGTGTTTTCAAGTGTATTATTTAGAAGAAGAAGAAGAAGAACTAGCAACCGCCAACGATGCATCTAACAACAGCGCTGAGTGTATTGGCAATCGCAACAACAACTCAACTCACGACCGGTCAGGAATGGAATGCGCCGGCCGTCAACACCAACAATTCCAATGATAAGGGCAACACCAACGGTAACGATTCGACGGCCCAGAGTGGTGGCTTGATGGCTCCTTTCAGCACAGAGAAACCTTCTTCGCTGTTTCAGGAAAGTGATGCCCTCAAGACTTTAGCGCCAATCGTCAATGTGGCCAAGGAGGCACTCGGCAAAAAGGCCGTACCAACCAACAACTGGTGGGGCAACCTCATCACCAGTGACCCGAAGCATCCCGAGATCACCCAGCCAGCGTGGTCCAATCCGTATGCCGTCAAGTTTGGCACCGGCAAAGCGCCATTTGGACTGCAAGTGACGTATCCACCTTCGTGGCGATCGTTCTGTCCCGAGGCGACCCAGAATGGCGACGCTAAGAAATGCTATATCCATGGATTCCATCCCGATATGGTGCTGTCAGCCAAAGAGTTTGCTGGCGCTGCGCCAAGTTTTACGATTACCGACTGGGACGATCTCGCTGTGCAGATCAAAATGTGCGGCAAAGAAGGAGGTGACTCGTGTGTGGGCGTGTCTTTGGTGAACGGTATGGGCTTTGTGTCGGCGACTTACAGCGGTCAGACGCCGCAGATCGCTTGCGAAGCCAAAGTCTTGTCGGTCAAAGCCGATTCTTCGGTGAGCGGTAAATTCGTGGTGGAACTCAACAGTAAGCAGAAATGGGCGTTGTACGCTATCGGCAAAGACGGTGGTGCTGCTGGTGTGACCTTTGACGCTGGCGGTGATGGCATCGTCGCCTCGGGTGCGTTCACTGGCACTGTGCGATTGACGATTCTTCCTGAGGAAGTCGAAGCGTCTGCGTTTGATGCATATGCGTCGTGTATTGTTCAAGGTGGTGTCGTCAACGTGGCGTCTCGTACGAGCTACACGTTCGACTTCAAAACTTCTGGCAGTTGTGACAAGGGACTTTTGCACTTTGCCTTGACGCATCACGTGGAAACCATGCAAAAGCCTTCTCCAAAGGGTGCGGTGACAATGCAATCGAGTACACGTGGTCCTATGACTGGCATCGTGACTCCTGTGTCGGGCAACAAGGCCCAATGGGTATTTGAAGAACCAGAGAGTTCTTCCAAGATCGACTTTTATCCTCCTCGCAAGATCTCGGCTGATGTCGTTTCCAAATACAAATTGAAAGAAACGTTGACCAAGGAAATCAACGGCAAGTTCGAGCTTGGCGCCGGTGGCAGTTGGTATTTCACGGGCAAGAAAGCGCAAATGTATGCATCGTTGTGTTTGATGGCCAAGGATGAAGCCATTGTTGGTCAGGACACCGAGTTGCTTCAGACTTGTCTGAACAAACTCCAGGAAGCCATCACACCACTGCTCAAGAACACCATGTGCTCTCCACTTCTCTACGACACGGTTTATCACGGCATCATCTCCAGCGAAGGCATCAAGAAGAACGACTTGGGGGCTGACTTTGGCAACTCTGGTTACAACGATCATCACTACCACTACGGCTACTGGATCGCGGCTTCCGCGATGTTGCGTTATCTGAATCCTTCTTGGGAGAGCATGAAAGACCTCGAAGTCATTGTGCAAACGATGATTCGTGACGTTGCCAACCCCAGCGATACCGACACGTTTTTCCCAAAGTTTCGTCAATTCTCGTGGTTCAACGGTCATTCATATTCCCACGGCTGCACGCTTGTCGGCGATGGTAAAGACATTGAGAGTTCTTCCGAAGATGTCAACTTTCACTACGGCATGATGTTGTGGGGCAAAGCCAGCAAGAACAAACAAATCGAAGACTTGGCCACGTTGATGCTCAATGTCGATGCCCACGCGATTCGCACCTACGTGCTCATCGATTCCAACAACAAGGTGCACCCGAAAGAGATTCGCTCCAACCACGTGACGGGTATCTTTTTCGACAACAAAGTGGACTATGCCACGTTCTTCAGTGCCAAGAAGTGGGCGATCCATGGCATTCAGATGATCCCGGTGTCACCGATCAACGAGATTGTCCGCACGCCTCAGTTTGTCAAGGAAGAATGGGAAGACATCTTGTCCAAGGAAGAAGTGGTCAAGACCAAGGACGCCACCTGCGGCTTTTTGTCCTTGTTGGCTGTGAATTACGCCAATGTGGATGTGGAAAAAGGACTGGAATTGTTACAAGGCGCGAAACTGGATGATGGGTTGTCCTTGTCGTGGGCCACGTACATTGCCGCGACCCGTCCCGGCCCTGGGGATGTGACCGTGACTACTCCGTCGCCCACCGGCACCCCAGCGCAGACAGGCACCGTGACGAGTTCACCACCTGCCACCAAGACTCCTGCTCCAACTGGCGGGGTGACAGTGACTCCACCAACCAATGCGCCTGGTACGCCAGTTCCAACGGGTTCTCCTGGTCGTGTCACTTCTGCTCCACCAAACAACAACATCCACACCACGACTCCAGCAAAGACCAATCCCAACGTGAACCCAAGCACTCCAAATCCCGCCGCGCAATTCGGCAACACTAATCAAGAAGGTGGTGGAATCAGTGCCATGTGTGTTGCGATGCGTCCACTCTCCACGGCCGAGCAAGCCGAATGCGATCGTCAACAAGGAATCTCTCGTCCACCCCATGTGCAACAGAATCGATTGCGTCAGTAGCAGCAACAAAAAGCATCTTTTAAACGTGGTTCATTCAACCGGATTTATGTGTTTGATTTGTTATTTGATTTGCTTGTGTCGATGTTGATGATGATGGAGGAGGAGGTGGAGGAGGTGGAGGAGGTGGAGGAGGAAGGGGTCGACGTCGCGTCCCATATCCCATTCCCAAACTGTCTTTTCTCCACCACCCCCTGAGCCAGAGAAGCATGGCGGAGGACCCGACAGCTGAAGAAGCAACTCGTCCGCATCTGCAAGAAGCAGTCGAAGCTGAAGCAGAAGAACAAGCAGCCAACGCAAAAGCTGCAACAAAAGAAGAAGAAGAAGAAGAGCCGCTGACAGAAGAAGAGAAAGCTCTTTTGAACAATGTCGGTCTTTGGTGGAGAGAGCGAGAGAGACTGCTGGAGAGGACGAGAATAACAGCAAGCGGATGGATGGCCCCATGGACTGACGAATGGTCTGTAGGAACGCTCGTGTATCTTTGAAACGCGAGTGGAACACGCGGCCAAGTGCCAGGAAATCGGCTCCAACGCGTTTCGCGCCAAAGAGCTGCCCAAGGCCATCCAATGGTACAAACGTGCGTTGTTCCACGTGGAGTTTGACGAAGGCACCTGGTACTTTGAGGTACGAATACCAGGGGAAAAAAAATGATTGTCGTTTGATGACGTGCTAGTGCGCACCGCCAGTTCGGATCGCTAAACGTTGCTCTATGTGTGTGTCTCTGTGTGTCGGTAGCTTCTTGACAAGCACCGCGAGACGGTCAACAAGGTGCGTCTTCCAGTGTATTTGAACCTGGCGGCGTGCTTCTTGAGCGACGAAGCATTGGACCTGGCGCGGGCCATTGAAAATTCGTCGGAGGCACTCAAGATCGACAGCAACAACACCAAAGCACTCTTTCGCAATGGCAAAGCGCATTTGTTGAGAGGCAACTACGATGAAGCGTGGCCAAAGCTCAAACAAGCGGCCGAAAATGCACCCAACGATCGAGCCATCCGCGAAGTGAGTTGCTCGTTGCAGTGGCATGTAGCGATGAAATGAACCTCTGACGGTGGCTTTGGGTTGACTCCATGCTTCCAGTGTTTGAAGCTGTTGGCCGAGAAAACGGCGCAACAAAAGGCCAAAGAGAAGAATGTTTGGGGCGGCAAACTAAAAGCCAAAGAGTCGACCAAACCAATGGACAACTCACCCAGTTGCGATGGCAAAGCGGGTACTGAGACTTGCTGCATGCTGTCTTCTTTCAAGTCGTGGCAAATGGCGGTATTCATTCTTGTGATGGCCCTTCTGGTGGCGGGCATGGCTCATTTGTACAAAGGCAAAGCGTAAAAAATGGGATATATGAATCTATCTGATAACGCTACGCTTTCGTCGCTCCAGTGACGTAGATGCTCTGCTACTGCTGCTGCCGTTTGGTTGCTTTCGCTTTGAAGCTATATGTCTAAGCATCTACGCATACTCAAAGACCTTGACCAAGTGCAGGTACTTGTCGTCGCATTCGCGATACCCACGCCTACCACCACCAACGAGATCGATTCGTCAGCTTGCAATGCGCCAAGCAAAGGATGCAAAAGGAATAAGCCAGAGGGAATTTACCAGTAAGTGTAATACCCATTGCTCTTGACGCGAGTGCATCGGATGAAGCCGTTGGCCCAGCGTTCAGGCTCGCCATACGCTTCGACATATTCTTTCAGATCGCGCCAACCAGTTTGCTGCACGCGAAACGCTGTAAGCAACGTCCAGAGTCCACAGGTTAGTTCCAACAACTCAAACTCCAGCGAAGAGATACAGGCCAAAACCAGACCTTCTTCTACTTCGGGGTTCCATTCTTTGGGGCGATAGCAGCGCGTGGCCTTGGACTCTTTGCACAGACTCGTTCGCTTCACCGACGCGGTAGTGGTGGCGTTGTTGTCGCCATCGTCTTCTTCTTGATAGTCTTTGCACTCTCGTTCTTTGGCCTCTTTGAACACTTTGGCCTCTTTGGATTCCTTGCCAAAGGACTGGTTCCGTGCTCGCGTGGTGGTGCCGCTCACGGTGAGCTTCTTGAACGAATTGGCTTGCACCATGAGGTCAAGATCGGGGTTTTTCGTGGCTCGAAGACTCATGGTCAGTGACTTGATTGGGCTCTGGGCTCCACAAAGCGCGCTGCTTTCAGCTTACTCTCCACTCGACTTCAACGAAACTCAGGAGATGACTGTGTCTGTCGGGCGAAGCTGCGAAACGATCACAGGAGGGTCTCACCAAACAAGTCCGTAAATAACTCTGACTGACGGAGAAGACCAGGAGCAGGCGACGTGCCGCAGGATACGTCTTCCAATCAGATCCCATGCTATCATCGTTTGGATCGCTGCGATCGCCTTCGAGGCGGAACTCGGCGCGTCGGCTCGTTCCCAGCTGTCCCACGTGAAGTTTCAGTACTTTGTGTGACTACACTTGTCACCACTGCGTCCGTTACGTCCGAGTCTTGTCGACACCGTTTCCTCTTGGAGACGCGCGAGAACAATGCTGGAGTCTTGCTTTGAACCTCGCGCTCTTGCACGAACTTTTGGTATTCCAGAGGTGCCAGCATGGCCCATCGTTTGCGGATCTGGGAATCACTTCGATTGCCCATTTCTTTGGCGATCCGCGACCAAATGCGAGGCTGCAGCGGTCCGCCGAGTTTGCGCATCAGTTCCAAAAGATTGGTATCTTCCTGTTTCGAGAACTTTGTGAACGTGACTTGAAGATTCATCGAGTTGACCAAGTGGTCGCGGATCGACGAACCATGCCGACCAGGAATGTGAAAGGCCAAGTCTGCAAATGACACTTTGGAGATATCGAACGCTTCCTGCTCCTCTTGAAGATCTCGTGCAGGTTCCTGTGACGATTCTTCTTGCAGAGTGTGTTGACCATGATAACAATACAGCGCAAGCAACAACCGTCGCTCCTCCACCGCCGACCAAAAGCCCTGCCGAATGTCGGGCGATAGCGTGAGATGCCATCGCGTGTACAATTGCTCCGCGACACGACCGTCCATGAGATCCGCAATGATGTTGAACTTTTCGCCAAAGATCTCCACTGCCTGGCGCAAAAAAGTGTCTTCTTCTGGTGTGAATTCGCCTTGCAGAGCGCGTTTGTTGAGCACCGTCTGGTAGCGAATCAGACAATGCACGGGAAGTCTTCCCGGGAACGGAAGCCGCTTGGCGATTTCCTGCCAGTTATTGACCAGACTGGTAGCGTCGTCACCGCTGTTGGTTTGGCTCTCGGCGAGCTTGCGCAACACCTCGTCTTCCTGTTTGGTCCACGCTGCGCGTCGAACTTTGGGGTTCTCATGCAGTTGCCACCACAAAAAGCATTCAAAGCCCGATCGACGTAGCTGTTTTTTGTTGCAGCAAAACTGCTGCACACGATTCCACTTGGACAAATCCATTTTGTCTTGTTGAAAGCTCTCGTCTTGCTGCAAAGTGGTTACAAACTGCTTCAAAAGCGTGCGTTCTTGCGGAGAGAATTTGGTAAACGGTACTAGATGGAAACTCTCGTTGCAGTGGCTTCGCAAGACGCGGGTTTCCTCGTTGGGTTCAGGCTCGTCAAAGCGTTTATCATCTCGCTTGGCGGTGGTGGTGACAGCAAACTTTGGATCCAGGCGTTCACTGAAAAACGAGCGTCGCGGTCGTAACAGCGAGTTGCAGATCTCTCGACTCTCACGTTCGCGTTGATGACGCGTCTTGTTGTGCCAGTCAAATTGTTGTTGCAGCGCGTCGTCGCTTGCGCGCGAGTGCCTTGAGCTAGTGGACTCATCCAATTGGCCGACTGCTTGCTGCATGCGCTTCCACGCGACACGCTGTTGCAGCGCATGCATCTGCGAAAGGGTTTCTTTCTCCTGTTGCTCCACAAAATGCAGCAACTCGATCGTTTCTTGCTCCAAACGCGCGTTGACTTGCAGCAATTGGGTCAAAAGCTGCTCTTCTTCTTCCGGGGCTTCGTCCTCATGTACCAACCTTTTCATGACACCCAAAACTACCCAATCGAACGTTAGATTAAAAGAATAAAGTTTCACAAGACCAAAAGGACTACGCAAACACTGTTCGAACAGTCGCTTCAATGCTTTCTTACAGGTTTTTCGGGCAATAACGGGGGTTGGTTCTAACTACTAACTGGTATACACAATAATAACGCGATGGTCGGAAGCAAACACTGTGCACTTGGTGGCAACCTTTAGAGAAAATCCAACGTATTGGTCACCATCGTGTACACAAAGCACGCCACAAACAACAGCGCAATGGTCATGGCAGCCTGACGGTTGGCGCCGCCGTACGTACGCATTTGCTGCGCGTCGAGCTTTTGCTCTGGCAATAAATAGAAAATGGGCAGAAGCCCCAACGCGATCACGCCAAACGTCACCAGCGAAAACACCAGCACGTGGCGTCGGGTGTCCGAAGCGTCCTGGCGAATGTTGGATACGGCCAGCGAGCCGTCGAGTTTGTCCGAGTTGTCTACCATGGCGCAAAATGTCGGCACGGCCGAAGACACCAGGTATGTGTAGGACATGATCAATCCGACCGTGGCGCCTTCATACCCTGGCTCTGCGATCTCGAGCAAAGGCACCACACGAATCACACGGCTCACGGCCACCACAAAGCCCGACAGACTCTGCAGCCCAAACACATACCATGCACTTCGGATCAAATCAAACGTGACCGGAATGGATTGCGCGACTTCGAGCGTCAACCGCAACGCCAAAGCAGCCAGGCACAAGCGCACCCAACTGAAATTGAGCAAAAACACTTGGTACAAGACCACAAAGATCAACTGGATAAACAATTCTGGGATGGGCAGAACCAGTTTCATCTTTGGCGTGACACCACTCCATAATCGTAGCGCGCGGCTTACACCTGGGAACGCGAAACTCTCGCAAAACAAAGCGGCCACAATGTATAGGATAATCCGATACACAGCCTTTTGCTCCAGCACTTTGCCGAGCCCTTTCAAGAGTGCAAACCGAGACACTCGTTCCATGGGCTTTGGGTCTCGACGGTCTTCAAATAGACAAAACAATGCCATCAAGATAGGCATCAACGAGAATAAAGCACAAATCAGCAGAATCACTTTCATCGAGAGATGGTTCCTCACCACTTCGGTTTCGGAAGGATCCAGAATGAGCGCAGTCGCACAAGTCGCTACTTCAGCCCCGATGATCTGGCAAAGCATGTACTTGAGCACCAGTTTGCCTCGTTCATGGATAGGTTCCCGCTGAGACAACTCGACCGTCATGGTCAACCCAGACAGGGACGCCATGATCTCGCCAAAGCATGCAAGCATGGACAACACGATGTACACAATGCCATTGCCCATGGTCCGCAAAGTGTCCTCTTTTGTAAAATCTTTCTCCGAGTCGATCATCGAGATGATCACGAGCGCCATGTACATCACATACGCGATGATCCAACCAGCGACCAAATAGGCCTTGCGATTAAAGCCACAAAAAGGATAAAAATCTGAGCAAATGCCAAAGAAAAAACTCGTGACGCCCGGAATCCAGAGCAAATTGCTGACGGCTTTGGTGCGGTCGCGCTCATAGTTCAGATACACCATCAGCAATGGAATAAAACAGTCGTGGTAAAACACTTCCACAAAGCCACAGGCAAACGCTGTCACCGCGAGGCCCAAATACTGAAACGAAAACAGATTCACGTCTGCGCCGTGGCGTAGACTTCCATACAGCGTATAATTGAAAAACGTCGAGCCCACATTGAGTCGATGCGAATCGTCACTGGGGTTGATACTGAGGCACTGACTGGGTCGCAAGTTGACATTGCCATTGCCATAGGCGCCGACGCCGACGCCAACGCCAACGCCAACACCAGGTGCTCCATTTCGCGAATTCTTACGACCATTCGAATTGTGCGATTGCTTGCGCGCGCGGTTTTTGGCGTGCAATCTCTCCATCATGGTGGTCTCATAGTCCCACTCGGACACATCGGTGTCGGTGCCCCCGCCGTCCGTGTCGCTGCACACACTCTCTTGGCCCCATTCTCCTTCCGACATGATGGCAAACGATTCTTCCGAGATAAAACTCCAGCTTTTATTGGTTGGAGAGTGCTCCATCGCCGACTCTCCAACCCGTCGATTGCCCAACGATTTGATCGTGAAGAACGCCGACGAGGCTCCGCTGCTGTGGCGCTGCTCCGTTTTTCACTGGTCTGGTTTGTACACCGAACGAACAAGCAAGGGAGGGAGGGAAGCGCCAACTTGCGCGACACACCCAAATGCCACTGCACTGTCCTGACGCCCCAATTTCTCCACAGAAACAGGACTCTTGTTCTCTTGCTGTGCCGCCCGGTCTTTTCCTTGACGATTGCCTCGTACTGCTTGCTACACAGGCAACTCTTCCAGCTGAAGCATTTGATTAGGGGGGGGCAAACACCTCGAGTGGGAGGGGCGATGTGTACCCAATGGCCTTTCCTTAATTGGATGAGGCAATGATTCAGTGGATTAGGGGTCCGCGAACCGGTAACTTGCGGTGGGATTGGCTAAAAAGCAGTCCTCGGCGACGTTGATTGGTTGAAACGCCATGCCAATCATAAGAAAAGAGCCAGCAAGCGAATGACGTGCCTTTGGTGAAGGGAATGGGACGGGGTTTGCCACACCGCACCGACAGTCTTGCGGAAGATAACAAATGGGGATGACAGGTCGTTGCCAAGGCGCGTTCTTTGGAAACAGCTGGTTGCATTGGTTTCTGCTTGTGAGTGAGTGCTATAGTGCTACGGGACAATGTATTGAGCTATTGGACCCCTGGGTTTCTGGGTCACAGAGCACTCCCTCACCCACACACTGAATGCCCTGCCCTCACTTGTTCTGGTTCAGTTGCCCACACTGAACAATATCGGATGATGCACCCACCAAGCACTGCGCAGGTGCCTCTTTGACCCTTTATGTCACTCTGGACACACATGTACACACACGCAAGAAGCGGCTGCAAACGTCCCTGCCTTTGGCTCGCAAATGGAGGGAAGTTCCATCAAAAAGAAGCCGTTTGGTTGAGTTGTCTTGGTCTGAGATTCCGTTGGATTGATGTCCACTTTTGTTCTTGCGGAAATGTCAAACAAGCGGCAGCGGTGTACCCAAAAGAGAGCGTCATCAAAGAGAGTCAAATGAGCCACACCAAACGCATTTGTAGGTTTTCTTCTTATTCGTCATCACTTGAGAGGATTCCTACAGCTGCCGCACGCACGCTAGGAGGATGTGTCCATGCCGCTTGGGCCCAGGTGGTCTCGCTCTTGGTCATCGCGAGGCTCTTGCAAATGGTTTGGTGCTACTTCGGGAGTGGAGGGCTCTGTGGAAATGACTTGCTCGCCGTTGGCGGTCGTTTTGTTTGGTTGTTGCAACGACGATCGGGTCTTGCGCAGGTTCTTTTTCATTCTGTCAAACAGCCGTTGGTCCGCGCGCGACACCGACGGGAACACACTCTCAAACGCACGATAAAAATGATGGGATTTGATCTCGAGCGTCGTGGTGCTGAGTTGGTCATTGGCTTCGCGCAGCGCACAGACTCCAGCTTCGCGCACCAGAGCACTGAGATCGGCGCCACTGAACCCTTCGCAGCGTGGATCCAAAGCAATCTGGTGCAGATCAATAGACTGTTCCATACGACATTTCTTCGTGATGGTCTTCAGGATTTGCGCGCGGTCTTCCGCCACTGGCAACGGCACATACAGCAGTTTGTCCAGGCGTCCAGGTCGTAACATGGCAGGGTCAATGATATCTGGTCGATTGGTAGCGGCAATCACAAACACGTTGCGTCGAGAGTCGAGTCCGTCCATCTCAGTCAGCAACTGGTTCACGACTCGCTCCGAGACGCCGTTGCCAGAGTCGCCTCCAGCACCACGACGTGGACACAACGCATCCAGCTCATCAAAGAAAACCACACATGGAGAAGAAGCGCGAGCGCGTTGAAACACCTGACGAACAGCACGTTCCGACTCGCCGACGTACTTGTCCAAAAGCTCAGGACCTTTAATACTGATGAAGTTGGCGCCACTCTCATTGGCGATGGCTTTCGCCAGCAGGGTTTTCCCACATCCTGGTGGTCCATACAGCAATACCCCAGCAGGCATCTTGAGACCCAGACACTCAAATCTTTCAGGGTGTTGAATGGGTTGCAGAATCGACAACACGAGTTCGTCGCGCACCGACGCGAGCGCTCCAATGTCGGACCATGTGACATCTGGGATGGTGGCAAAGCCTTCACGCTTGGAGCTGGGCTGCACCTTTGCAATGGCAGCCATAAAGTCCTCCATCGTGATGCTCAATGGTTGCATTTGCTCGTCTGTGAACGGAGTCACCGCACTACGAATCTGGTCATGCACTTGGCTTTGTTCTTTTGGCTCGTCGGAGGTTGCTGCACCATTGACACCCTCCATTCTAACCACATCTGACTCATTTTCAGCATCTACAGCAGCCTGTTGTGGTTGTAGTTGTTGCTGCTGCAGTTCGGCCTTGTGCTCTTCTTGTTGCTTGTCTTGCAGCATCACCGAGAAGATTCGATTCACAGCGATGACCGCGGCTTCTTTGGTCAACGACACCAAATCGGCGCCCACAAAGCCTGGCGTTCGCATCGCAATGGCACGAAAGTCGAAATCGCCCGAGAGCTTCATGCGCATCGACAGCACTTTAAGGATTTTCTCTCGGGCTTCCAGATCTGGAATGCCCAGACAGATCTCGCGATCAAATCGTCCGGCTCGTCGCAGCGCCGAGTCTAGCGCATCGGGTCGGTTCGTGGCGCCAATGATCAACACAGGTTTGCCTCCAGTGTTCTCGAGGTTCAAAGAATCCGTGCTGGTGAGCAACTGGGCAACTATACGCTTCTCCATGCCGCGTTGGGAAGTTTCTCGCTTCGGGGTGATGGCATCAATCTCATCTATGAAAATGATGGACGGCGCGTTGGCAATGGCTTCTTCAAATAGTTCGCGGAGCTTTTGTTCGGATTCGCCCGACATACCAGACACGATTTCAGGTGCTGACACGCGCAAAAAGCATGCTCCAGATTCGCCAGCGATCGCATTCGCCAACATGGTCTTGCCTGTACCAGGTGGTCCATGCAATAGGATACCGCGAGGAGGTTCCACACCCAAGTGTGCATACACTTCTGGATGGGTCAACGGATATTCAATGAGTTCTTTGACTTCTTGCAGAATGCAGTGGATTCCACCGAAATCCGAGTACCGCGTGGTGGGTCGGGACACCACAAAGCCGCCCTTTTCGTCGTCGGAACCTTCTTTGGCTGCTTGTCTGGAAGAGGACTTGCCATTCTCATTACGAGGACGTACTTTAACCTTTTTGGAGGAACTGGTGCGCTCTGGCGAAGTGCCATCTGCCGACGCCGACGCCGCCGCCGCCGCTGCAGCGGCGGCACTTTTCTTGGCGTTTTGCACATAGTTGCCACGAATCGAGTTGTTTAGCGAGTTGGATCCCTTCGAAAGTGCGATTTGCTTGTCATATTCCTGTGCAAACCGTTCGTCTTCGTCGTCTTCTTCGTCGCGTTGGCGTTTGGCCGCCGACGAAGCAGTCGTCGGGTCATTGGGAAGTGCCTTTTTGAGCACTTTGCCGACCAGTTTCTTGAGAATGTTTTGTGGTTTGCGCTGGTACTCGCGGTACGTGTCCTGGAGATGGGCCACCACGGTTTCTTCACTAGGGCGAACGATGCCTTTGTCCTCGCATTCGCGAAGGAAACGCCGCACATGAAACGAAACTTTGGCTTCCATTGCGGCACCAGATAGAGCGCTTTGATCTGCCCTTTCACGTGATTCCCTGGGTAATGATGATTCCAAGCCAACCACCTAGGGACGACCTGGTGTAATGTGGGTCACACTATTTCGGTCTCCCCAAACATGTGGGACGGGGGTCAGTGTATGGGACGGGACACGCCGCGACAATGGCTTTTGCAAACGACAGTTTTCGAGTCTCGCAACCAGCGCCGTGGGCTTGTGGTTGCTGCGGAATTGTGTGTCGCTGTCATATCTTTTCATTGTTTGTTTGGTCAACAACCATCGTAAACGACACCACATCACACACCAACCAAAAGCGTCAACCTGCCACAAGAGATATCGTTGTCCCGAGATCAAACTTGAGCTCTTTGGACTGCGACGAGTCAATGGACTGTCTTTGCTTTTTGGTGAATGACTTCCCTTCGGAGTTGGCTCAAGCACCACTGGCTGGCAAGAACTGACTGCAAGATCCGAGCCATTTTTGCATGGAAACTGTGGCAACCTTCTGTCCAGATGTGCTTATTGCTTGGATTTGGATGCGTGGAGTGTGTGACACCAAGCAAAAGGCCGCGTTTATGGCGTTTCATCGCACAAGTGCACAAAGACTCTCCGATCTTGGGTCAACGCTTTGGTGCAAAGAGACTGGCCATCACGATCCAATCCAGCCATTCCATCTCTCAACTGGCAGAGGTGAGTCACGCCATGCGCTGCTCAAAGACGTTGTCAGTTTGTGGGTGGGTGAGGGGGTGAGTAACTCGATGACGGGGGCAACGTGCCTTGATCATGAAGCGTTGCGAGCCACAGCTTTTGAACTCGTGGGACTAAACTTCAGTGGGCATACAGCACAAGAAAGACACTGTAGCTACCCTGTGAACACTTTGAGTTCGGTTGATGTCTGCTTGGCGCCAATCATGACGAGGAGTCGCGCTTGCTGCGGTTAGAATACTGATGGCGTCTATCATCGAAGACCAACTGAGACAAAGAAACATTGCGAACATGGTCGTTCCTCTACTAGTGAGAGCTGTTATATCTATGATCCCATCATCATTGTCATCCTACCACGACCATAAAGCCAGGCAGTCCAGCTCGGGAGCCGCCAACCACAACAAACATCCAAGTCAGGAGCCAGCAACCACGACGATGCCACCATAACTTCATCAAAAGTCAGGCGAAGTGATCAGGGGAGAGTTTCAAATGCACCATTTTGCCATGTTTTTGCGCCAGCTTCAGGCTCAGAAAGGGCAACCAGTTGAGTTGTTTGTTGTGGTGCTGCTGCTTCGATTGCTTCGATTGCTCTTCTCAAGATCGTTTCGTTGATGCAAAGCTCTTCTCGCACTTCCCAGTGGTGCTCACTTTCAAATCTGCTTGGTTCAGCTCCAATCTTCTCCTTATTCAAGTTTGTGACTGAGTGACGCGCAGGATGAGAGCTTTTGCGCTTCTGGCTGTTGTCGGTGCCACGTTGGTGAACGCTCGTTCCGTCTGGAACCTCACTGAACTGCAGGCCTCGGCCGACAACGCTACTCGCCGTCTCGATGACCAGAGCTACGCTTACGGCGCTGGCTACTGGGTGTCAGACAAGAGAGAAGACGGCAACCACCTCACTTTCAACCTCAAGCTCCGAGACGGCCCCGGCACTCCCTACGGCGACGACATCCAAGAGCTCGCAGTCAACGTCTGGCAAGACGATGACGACATGGTGCGCGTCAAGATCTCGGACAAGAACAACGCGAACCGCTGGGAAGTACCGTCATCATTGTATGAACGCGGTGACATCTCTAAGAAGCCATCGTCTTCTTCGTCGTCATCTTCGTCCAGCCGCAAGTACGAAGTCAAGTTTGAAAGTTCGCCGTTTTCGTTCAAAGTGGTGCGCAAAGAAGACAATTACCCGTTGTTTGACTCTTCGGCGCTGCCGCTTGTGTTCAAGGACCAGTACATTCAGATTGGTACCTTTGTGAACCAGGACGTGGGCATCTACGGTCTCGGTGAGACCACCCGCGACAGCATGCGCATCAACCAGGGCGATAAACACACTTTGTGGACCCGCGACATCACGGCCTCGTTGACCAATGTCAATCTCTACGGCGCGCATCCGTTTTACTACGCATTGACTGGCCAGGGCAAGTCCCATGGTGTGTTTTTGCTCAACAGTAATGGCATGGACATTACTCGAGAACACGACAAGTTGGTGTACCAGGCGATCGGAGGGGTGTTCGACTTTTTCATCATGGTGGGCTCCACACCCGCGGCCGTCATGAACCAGTACACGTCGTTGATCGGTCGTCCCAAAATGCAACCGTATTGGTCGTTTGGCTTCCACCAGTGTCGCTGGGGATACAAGAACACCGATGTAATGCGTGAAGTGGTGCGCAAATATGCCGAGAACCAGATTCCGCTCGACACCATGTGGAATGACATTGACTTTATGAAGGACTTTTACGACTTTGTCATTGGCAACGGGTACACGCCAGAGTCCTTGAAGAGCTTTGTCGACGATCTGCATGCCCAAGATCTGCACTACGTGCCCATTGTTGATCCTGGTATCCCACAGGACGGTCGCGATCCGGCGTATGCGCGTGGCAATGAACTTGACATTTTCATCAAGAACCAGTACAACCAGCAATACCTGGGCCAAGTGTGGCCGGGGCCGACGGTGTTTCCAGACTTTTTGCACCCGGACTCGGGCAAATACTGGCAGGAACAACTACAGCGTTTGTACAACCAGATCCAATACGACGGTCTCTGGATCGACATGAACGAACTGGCCAACTTTTGCGATGGTAAAATGTGCGAACGCCAACCCGGTGAATGCCCCTACAAAGGTTCGCTGACCTCGTGGACCACTTGCTGCCTGCATTGTTGGGATGACAGCAACCAATGGCAATACCAGTACCCTCCGTTCCAGATCAACCACGTCTGGAGCAAGGACAAACTGTTTGCACGTACCGTGGCTGGCACGGCAAGACACTATGGCGGTGCCATGCAGTACAACACCCACAATCTCAACGGGTTCTTGGAATCCATCGCCACGGAAAAAGGACTTGTCGCCATCAGCAAAAAGCGTGGCTTTGTGTTGTCTCGTTCGACTTTCTCGGGATCTGGTTCGTACGTGGCCCACTGGACCGGCGACAACAAGTCTACGTGGAACGATTTGCGCTACTCGATTGTCTCGATTCTCAACTTTGGTCTGTTTGGCATCCCGATGATCGGCGCCGATATCTGTGGCTTCTTTGAAAGCACCAACGAAGAATTGTGCGCGAGATGGACTGCTCTGGGAGCGTTCTATCCATTCAGTCGTAACCACAACGGCATGGACTTTGTTGCGCAAGAGACATACGTGTGGAAGTCGGTCGCCGATGTCGGTCGCAAGTTCTTGGGTATGAGATACCAATTGCTGCCTTACATCTACACCCTGGGATATG